>VSDK01025485.1:0-39494 GCA_009767595.1 Symbiodinium kawagutii | reverse complement strand
AGCAGGAATCCGTCAAGAGCAACTCATCGATTGGGCGGCCAGTTTCAGTTGGACCATCAAGATTATCAAGAAGCTGGGAAAGGATGCCTTCCTCATTGGTGCAGAGAAGCAACCACCTCACCAATACCTCAGCTTGAACGGAACTGTTGTGTTGATCAGACAGGTGAATCACAATCGCACCAAGGAATCTCAATCTGCATTGGTTGCAGGACCCCGTCAGTTGCCAGCCAGGTCCAGTTCCTCCCACACGCCCACAGATGGTGATGGATTGGCAGACCCATGGGCCAATTTTGTTGCGACGAATGGGGGTACCGGTCTTACACCATCAGTGAAGCTCACACCACCTTCTGCTCCGTTGGAAGGGCCAATTGCTCAGAAGTTCGCTGCATTTGAACAACGGTTGGGCGGTTATGAAGCGGCTATGCAAAGTTTGGTTGGTGATTGCAAGAAACTGGCCGATACAGTCGAAAAGGATCATGAAAAGCTTAACAAGGTTGGCCACCAGCTGGGGGTCATTGAAAACAAGATGGTTCAGGTTCAACAAGATGTTCAGACGACGGTTGAGCAGGCCATTTCCAGAGGAATGGCATCACAAGAAAAGAAGCTTGACAGCAAGTTCGAACAGTTGGTGAGGCTGATTGCTGACAACCAATCCAAACGCAAAGCAGATACTGAGTTGACGAAAACGGATGGTCTTGGTGATGATGAGGATGAAGCCATGCAGACCCCATCCAAACATTTGTGAGTGACTTTCGTTTGTGCATTGTGTTGGAGGCATGCTGCGCGTTGCTGTTTGCAATCCAACTTCCATGAGCAATAGCTATGACAAATTCCAAAAGTTGCCTTTCGACCTTTGTCTGGTTTCTGAAACCAGTGCCACAAAGGAGATGCAAGTTATACATAGCCGTGCTTTGCGGAAGGCTCAAATTAATGTGGTTTGGGGATGTCCTGTACCCCCTCAAAAAAGATGCATTGATGGGAGTGAATCCAAACGGGGTTCATGTCTGGGGGTGTGTGTATTGGCCAAGCGTGGTGTTTCCATCCGTAGTTCCTATACTCCTTTGCCTGAGCATTGGAGTGCCACATGTCGGATCTCAATCACGCAGGCCCAGATTTCTGGTTGCAGTGTCCGAGTTATTACGGCTTATGGGGTGCAGCCGAATGCCTCTAACTCTGCCACCAAGAATGCCTCTCTATGGTTGGCTATTCTCGAGCTATTGTCACAGGCTCAATGTCCGACCATTTTGGGTGGTGACTTCAATCTCCGCCCCCAATCCCTTGAGACTTGGGACCATATTTCTGCTATGGGTTACCAAGAGATTTTTGATATGCACCGTGTGAAACATGGGGTCCTTTTGCCGCCAACGTGTAATGCCGCTACTCGCCATGACACAATGGTAGTGAGTCATCACTTTGTTCGTTCTTTTCAGACTGCCAAGGTTTGCCAAGAGGGATTTTTTCCTGCACATGATCCTTTGATTGCACATTTTGACTGGGCCATTCCTAGCTTCTTTTCACGTCACTTGCCTTCTCCGGAGGAAATGTGTGATCAGGTGTTAGAATCTGATTTATTTCAACATCAGCAGTCTGAATTTGCCGATTGCATTGAGCCACAGATCACAAACTTGATTTCCGATAGTAACCTTGAGTCTAGTCGAACTCAATGTTTTCGAATGATCGGGATGGCCTTTGAAGATGCATATGATAAAACTGTTGAGGTCACAAATGCCTTCTTGGGAAGTGAGGCTGTATTTCCAAAGAGGGTGCACAAGACTTGCAGGCGATTGCATCCGAACAAACCGGTTACCAGAAAACCAGATGCATCCTTGAAGGGAGCCCGTGATGGCTCCTATGAGCCTCCCTTAGAAATCGTTCATGGGAAGCATGCAAACTGGATTAAACAGCTTCGCCGCATACAGGCCCTTTTGCATAGAATGAAAGCCAAGAAGACACGATCCGATCATGCCATCCAACTTCAGAACATTCGTGAGTGGAACGCAATTTGTAGATGTGGTTCATTTAAGCCTTCCTTTGCTAAGTGGATCTTGTCCAAAGACATTTTGAGAATTTGGTATCCCAATTGGGGTTTCCCAGTTGGGTGGTTGAGTGAACTTTGTACCAACTTTCGCACTTTCATTGATAATGATATTCGTGAATGCGCATCCCGTCGAGCCAAATTTCGTAAGCACTATGTTGAGCTGGTCCTTTTGCATTTTGGTGGTTCGTATACACATGCTGTCTTGCGGGCCTCACCTTCGCAGCAGCCTTGTCACTTTGAAGTAGTTCAATCTTTTAATGCAACTCGGCTCCGAGTTGATGGTAAAGCCAAGCCACACATTAGAATCGAGAATCCAGGTGACTTGATTCAGCATGCTCCTATTTTTGCTGATAATGATAAGATTGATATCGTTGGTCAGGTGTCTGACGATGTTTTTGTTGTTGACAGTTTACCTGCAACTTTGCGTGGAAATTTTTCTGCCACTCAATCCCAGTGTGTCCAGGACCCTGATAGGTTGGCCGACTCCTTTTTCAAACACTGGGCACCCTTCTGGCTGCGTGATGATGAACAAGCTGTTCAGGATGTTTCTGAGTGGTCGCATTTTTTGCAGATGGTTTCCGAAGTCCCTTCACTTCTCACTGAAGATATTTCATATGGTATCTCCCAGCAGGAGTGGCAACGGGCCATAATGCTTACCAAGTCTTCAACGGCTAGAGGAGCTTGTGGTTTCTCCCAACCTGAATTGCGATGGATGCATCCAAAACTACAAGTTTTGCTTATTAAAATTCTTGAGAGCTGCTATAGTCAAGGTTTTCCTGACTGGCTTATGCTGGCAAAAGTGATTTTGATTCCCAAATCTTCGGGTTCTTTGACCATTGGCACCATGCGACCGATTACCATTTGTGCACTGATCTACCGAATTTGGTCTAAGATCATTGCTAGACGTTTACTAATGCGTTGGAAGCGCTCTTTGCCTGAATCAGTTGTGGGAGCGGTCCCAGGCCGCTCTGGTCTTCAGCTTTCCCTGGCCTCTGCCTTACATGTGGAACATGCACTGATCATAGGTAGCGATTTAGGGGGGTATAACCTCGACTTGACCAAGTGCTTCAACGCCCTGGGGCGTTTGCCTGTCACTGAATTCTGCATTCAACATGGTATGCCACCATTGATTGCGAACTGTTGGAAGCGGTCCCTCCAGAATTTGGGCCGTACTGTGTGCATGCTTGGATCATATAGTGAACCTGTTTTTAGTTCAACGGGTGTACCGGAGGGAGATCCCCTTAGCGTCTGTGCCATGGTCCTAATCGGTTACGGTTGGGCTTCTTTGATGAATTTGCTTGGCATAATTGCTCAGGTATTTGCAGATGATTGGGCATGGCAAGCATCCCATGTTGAGCAGCACATCCTTGCCATGCGAACCACAATCACTCAAGCTTTCGTCGGACCCAGTTAAATGCTGGGCTTGGGGCACTTCCAAAAAGGCTAGATTGATGTGGTCGCACATTAACCATGCAGTGGTGGGCAACCCTCATTTTGCACGAATCTCACTGGAAGAGCGTGAATTAGGTACCTTTGTTCACTATTCACGGCTTACCCACCTTGGATGCCTCAAAGAGCGGATTCAACAGGCCATCAAAAGACTCCAACGGTTGAAATATTTGCCGGTGCCAATCAAACACAAAGCTTTGTTGGTCCAATCTAATGTATGGCCAACTGCATTTTACGGTGCGGAGACAACTTATGTGGGGATGAGCCATTTTCGAAAACTGCGTAGCTCTGTGACCTCCACTATGTGCACGAAGACCACTGTTACTAGTACCTATATGGCATTATCGGCAGTGTCGGGTGGGGTGATGGATCCCCTTTTCTATGTTATTTATAAAGCCATCATGCTTTGGCGCAGGCTTTTTGCAACCCACTCTGAGTCCATGTTGTTTAAACATACTCTTGCGCTGGCATCAGGTAATCCGAATCAAGCATTTGGCCCTGCCTCAGCTTTCAAAGCATACGTTTCCCACATTCATTGGACGGTGAGTGATCAGGGTGAAGTGTTTGATCATTTTGGCAGACATGTTCCTTTGGCTACGATTGCTAAATCGGACCTTAAGATGAGGCTTTGGAACGCTTGGGATGCTTTCGTTTCATCACATGTTTCGTCTAGGCATGATTTTGACGACTGGCCTGAGATCGATTTGACCATGACACGTTCAATACCACCGCGAGAATGCCCCCGAGAGGCTTCCATACTTGCAATTGAACGAGCTATGAGTAACATCTTTGCAATACACAAACAGAACTGGGATGAACGTGATGGGTATCTTCAGTCTGAATGTCCATTGTGTGGAGCAGAGGACTCAAGAGTGCATTTTCCTATGCAGTGTCCTGCATTGGCTGATCTGCGGGGGCAACATGCCGCTGCTCTTGAGGCAGTCTGTCGCAATCATCCGCATTCGATTTTTCTGCCAGTCATTTATAAACATCCTCAAATGAATTTGGTTCAGTTGATGCATGATAGTCGGGAGATGCCGGCGCCCTTTGATCTGCAGAGCCTTGGGGTGTCCCATGGGGGTGTGCCCACCTTTTATACCGATGGTGCATCAGCATACCCTAGTTTGCCTGGGGGCTTTCTCGCTTCCTATGCCATTGTTGTTGATGTCCTGCCGCCGGATTCCATTCAGCCGCAGATTGCTGCTCAGTTTCGTGATTCAGGGCGTCACCCTTCTACGTTGCTGCCAGTTGTGGTTGCACAGGTGTGTGGACCACAGACTATTAACAGGGCGGAATTTTCTGCATTGCTTTTGATTGCTGCCTCCGTTGATGCTGCGCGTATTTACACTGACTCACAATGGGCCCTGGATTTATTTCACTTGGTCCAACAGAATCACCTTTTCTCGGATTATGTTAATTACGAAAACTCCGATCTCATTCGACGGTTGTGTGACATTGCTGCTGCCAAGGATCTTTCTGGTTTCCAGATTTTTAAGATAAAATCCCATCTTGAGGATGGCGACGTTTCCAACGATGCATGGCTGTATCATGTTTTTGGTAACAGATTGGCTGATGAACTAGCGGGTAAAGGTATTAACCCCTTGACTTCGGATTTCAATCGTCAAGTGTGCAGTATTGCGCAATGGTACCAGTTTCAGATGCTCTCATTGCGGTCACTTGAGCCTTTCCTGATTGCTGCTAATCAGGCTCGTCTTGATGCGCAGGAGTCTTTGAAGGAAAAGGCCAAACAAACTACTACTAAGGAACTCTTCAATTTGGAGGCTGTTATTTCTTGGCAGCCGCAGGGTCACTTTTGCTGTGACAATGCAATGACACCGGAGCGTGAGCTGCGTGGTTTCTTGCCAGGAGCCAGCGTTTTTCTTTGCTTGCGACAGTGGGCCAGTACACTTGAGTGGCCTGATCACGATGATGAGTCTACTGGAATTTCGAACTATGAGTTGATATGCCACTTTGTTGGAACAACTGCATGTACACTTCCTAGGGTCTGCAACCGTGGGGTCCGGCTCCCCCACTATGTGGATCCGGATCGGGATTCAACGGCTTTGCTTTTGCCATTTAGTCCTTGGGATGCTGTCCGCATTTGGGATGCTGCTACACATTTTGCTCAGAAATTTTTGTCGGTTCATTTGGTGCCTCCTCATGCTGAGAAGGCTCAACGTCCTTTTCTCTCTGCCTATGGTTACAAGAAGGTTTTGACTGGTTACAGATTGCGACCTAACTTGCCACGGTTGGTAGAGCATATTTCACATTTTCGTGCGATGGTTGGTACAACTGAACTTGCTATTCCGAAACCATATGATTTGCCTCATGTGGGTGTGAGGGTTCCTCATTCTCTGGATACTTTGGACTATGATACGAGGGTTCGTGCATGGCAGTCCCTGCACAATGCCTGGAAGCGAAGGAAGGATCGATAATTGGCTTTGAGGTGTTCGACTCCAGTGAGGGGCTGTGTGCTCCGGGTTTTTCCCCATTTTCCATTTTTGTGCGAGTTTCACTTCCATTGGGTCATTAGCCCGCAGGGAAATCCTTGCCAGCTATGAACCTGCCATGACTGTGGCGCAACGCAGATCCCAATAAAGATGAGTTTGGTCAATTCAGGCAGGATGTTTACCGGGGTAGAGGCTATTGACCCCCACCATATGGCTTCGGAACAAAGAAGCCAAATGATCCAAATGATAGGGCTTGTTCCTGGTCGCCAAAACCCATACAAAGCCAAAAACACCAACCAACTTGACTATCACTGGTGCCAACATGGAGGTGTCGTGGGGGCCTCCCACAAACATGTCGACTTCTTTGTTGATGGTTTAGGGGTATGCCCGGTTGAGGAAAGATCCAAGATATTGCTGCCCCAAAATATAGATCCAGCATGGCCACATGATACCGCCTATCATCCAAGCTTCGGCATCGTCTGTGGACCTTCACCCCGATTTTGGGCAATACTCCAGGAATAGCCCACTCGTACATCCAGGTCTTGAGCCTCGCCAAGGGGAAGAGATTCACATCGACAAAAGCAACAGCCGGAACCACCAACTCCGATTCTTCGGCAGATTTCCAGGTGGTCCGGTGGTCAAACTGACATGTCTAAGTTCGGCATGAAATCAGAAAGTCTTAGCAACCAAAGCAGTGAACAAAACCCAACAATCAACGGGCCAACCAACCAATCGAGCTCCCTGGCCTTGGAGAGCAAGGTCTCCTTTTCCGTGGCCGCCTGGAATTCCTGAGCTGGCCAATGCTTGCAGGCTATGAACAGTCCTGGTTGACCGGTGCATACTTTCACCCCGGGACTTCTCCACAACGTATTTGGCAGGTGGTGGTTAAAAATGATTGATATGGGTTGATAATGGTTGACAATGCTTCATGCTTCTTAATCATGTTTCTTTATGTTTCTTGATTATAAATGATGGCAAGTCTTGTGTACTGTACATATACATCAGGGTCCTTGTCATGCTTAATCACCAGCAGCTGGCAACAATAGGATGCAGATCCGTGGCTGGTAAAGCCCCTAGCCATGGTTAATCGTCCCCCGACAGGTTGATCGTCACCGGCCCACCCTGGCAACGTTGAGCCACAGAGCTTGACATGGACCGCGAACTGGGGACCCTTTCGCTCATAGTTGCTAGAATCTCCCTGTTCTTGTTGAAGTTATGATGTGATCCGTTCTTGGTTCACCACTATCGACATCTGTTGAAATCTGTTCACATCCATTGACATCTGTTGACATCCATTCACATCTGTTGACCTCTATTGACCATTATACACTTATTCACCATTGATGATAGTTGATATCAACCCAGCTGCCACACAGTTCCAACGATGGCGATGGGTCCCAGAACGCCGTGGCATTGTCAGGTGCCCCCAAGGAGAACAGGCGGCGTCAGTGGCAGCGCCGGGAGTGCCAAGCGCATCACTGGCAGCACCACCAAAACCGTGCATCACCAAACACCATCGACCATCCTTCACCATCTTTAAACATCTTTAAACTTGACAAATCACTTTCCACTGTTCAACCAGTCAAAAACCCTGCATTTACCATCATCAAGCATGATTAGGAACCATCATCAATGAAATATCAACCCCATCCATCAACCATTACAGTGGCTATAACCAACCATCAACCATCAACCAACCCATCAACCATCCATCCACCATTACTCAACCATCCATCAACCATTCATCAACCACCGCTCCCCCAGCCTCACCTGGAACCCCTGCTGCCACGTATCTTCCAGGCCATCGTTGCCCCTGAGCACAAACGGCTTCAGAGCCCATGAGTCGTCCAAGTCATCCACCTGAGGCGAGATGATGGGGTTAATAGGAATTGTCGACGGTTAATAATATGGTGGTTTCTCAAAATAGGGGTACCCCCAAATCATCCTATATTAATCATTGTTTATTAATAAACCAACCATTTTTGGGGGTCCCCTATTTTGAGATACCACTATATTAGTAACTAGCATGAGTAATAACGCTTAACAGTAAATTCAGTGACCAGAAAAAAAACAATAATGGCTAATGGTAAATATTGACATTGATGATTAATAGCTGTTAATGGTTAATACCGGTTAACAGTACTGGTTAACAGTCATGGTTAACAGTAATGGTTAACAGTAATGGCAAACAGTAATGGTTAATAATGGTCAACAGTAACGGTTAATACTGGATGTTAAAAATAATGATCAACGTCAACCATTAATAACAATTATGATTAGTAATAGTAATGGTTAACAGTAATGGTTAACAGTAATGGTTAACAGTAATGGTTAACAGTAATGGTTACCGTAAAAAATAATGGTTAACAGTAGTGGTCAACAGTAATGATTAAGAGTAACAGTAATGGTTAATGGTAATGAATGATCCTATAACCATCTTTGATAATATATAATTGTCAATAGGAATTGTTCAGGAATGGTTAATAGTATTGATGGCAAATCATAATGGTTGATAGAAACGGTTAATAGTAATAGTAAGAATGGGTTGTCAATATATACTGATAAATCTTACTGAATAATTAGTGCCAATTGTTCATAATGATGTTTACTAGTGGTGATTGATAGTAATGGTTGAGAATTCTTATAGTGGCTGATAGTCGTGATAAGTAATGGTTGACAATGAGTATTTAGTAACTACTTGTGAATGGCTGATAAAAATTGTCAATAGCAATGGTTCCTGGTAATGCTAATGGAGATGGTTGCTGTAATGATATGTAATATAGTCATATAGTGGTTAATAGTAGCTGCTAATCGTGATCGACAATCATTTATTTGTGACTATGAATGGTGGATAGCTATGATTAATGGTCATAATATGTAATAACAAATAACCACCTATAATGAGTAATAGTGGTTAACCATGGCTAATGGTTGATAGTAGGTGATGGTAGTAATGGGGAAAAGAACAACCAACAACTTTGTGGTAAATAATGGTTAGTTGATGATGATTAATCAGTGGTTAATCATGACGAAGGAATCTTAAGAATGGCTGACCATGCCTAAGGGTCAATGGATGGTCAATGAACCATGATTGGGAATCGGGAGAAGCGACCGTCAAACAAGCACTGAACCATCCTCAAACCATCACTAAAGGCCCATTTGCTTCTGGAACCCTCAAGCAATGGATGTAGAGAATCGACTTTTCTGCTCAGAGTGATAAACCATCCCTAAACCATCCTTGAAACATCATTAAACCGTCACTAAACAATCACTCAACAATCACGCAACCATCATTGACCCATCGTTAAACCATTACCAAACCATCACTAAGCGATCCCTAAACCAGCACGAAACCGGTGAATCCCAGCATTTCTTCGCTCGTTGCTGGCTCGGCCGTGTGCCTCCAGGACCGGCAGATCGTTGGCTCGCAGCTCAGTGGCACTCAAGGGTCGCCAGGAACGCCAAGCAGCGGCGGACCTGAGGATGTTGATGGATAGGTTATGACAATAGGTTCCAAGCGTTCAAGTGGTTGAGTAATGGTTGAGTAGTGGTTGAGTGATGGTTGAGTAATGGTTGATGATTGATGGTTGGTTATAACCACTCTAATGGTTGATGATTGATCAATGGTTGAGTGATGGTTGATTCGGGGTTGAGATCAATGGTTGATAAAAGGACATAGTTACCCAACTATATGAGTCTGTTGAGGGTGAGTTGAGATATGCTGAGTAAGTAGTGGTTAGAGCTGTTGATATTGGCTGATGGTTGATTATGGTAGTGGTTGATGAATTGTTGAGTAATGGTTGAGTGACCAATCGATGCTAAGTAGTGTTGATGCTGCGTGACCAATAGGTAGTGGTTAAACAATGGTTGATAATGGTTGCTGAATGGATGTTGAAGTGACAGGTGGTTCAATAGTGGTTGATTGATGGTTGAAATATGGCTGGCTGATGGATGCTGATGGATGTTAGTACGGATTACAACCATTTACAATGGTTAATAACAGCGCAAAAGAAGCAACAAGAATGAGGTTGAACAACTGGACTTGAGGCCAGGGGTAGGTGACGAAAGCTAGCATTGCAAAAGACTTGACTGAAAAAACCAACAACGACAAAGCATGCATTCATTTTGCTGAAGAAAACCGCAGCATGCAAAGACCCTGGGGGGAATCGATTATTCAATTATTTGTGACTTTTGGAGGTCCTGTCCTTGCCAATTACTTGCTACAGCAAGAGCAACTTCAGCTAGCTGACGCTAGCTTTCGTGATTTGTTTATGGATGTTGATGATAAAATAATGGTTGATTAATGATTGATTAATGGTTGACTGAATATGGCTTGTATGGATGCTGATTGTTGTTGATGGATGTGAGTCTATCCATAGCCATGGTGGTAGCTACTAACCATCCAAGAATAGCCACTAGAATGTGGAAACATTGTCTTCTCGGTTGAAATAAAGGCACCCAGTTTCAGGGGTACTCCATTTTGTACAAAACCCATGTTGATGATTCATGGCCAGTCAAGCCATTTAGCATATTTAACAAAAGGATTGATAGATTATAATGATTGATAATGGTTGACATTTATGGTGACCAATTCTCATGATTAACCACAGACTGTTGACAACTATTGACAACTATCACCAACCATCACGTACCATCACCTAGAACATTCGTTAGGAATTGTTGACTATCACCATCAATCATTGAAATCATGATCGACCGTCATTTTGCCCGGCTTATCAATCATCAATGACCACTATCAATCATTATTGGTGATCAATGATCCCTATGATTAACAACAAGTATTCACCATCATTTTCTACCACCATTCTACCATTGATCATTCTGCCATCATCATTCCTAATTTGGGTGTTTCTCAAAATAGGGGTACAGCCCAATAATCCGTTGTCATATACTAGTAAACCAACCTTTTTTGGGGTTCCCCCATTTTTAGACACCACCATTGTTGACCCTATGAACCTTGCCCATCACTCACCATCCCATCATTTCTTCAGAAGTCGAGTCACCACAGCAGGCTCAGAGTTCCAGCCACACGAGCCATGGAATGCGCAGCGCCGCTTCTGGTGCAAAGAATGATCAAATGGTGATTTCTCAAAATAGGTGTTTCTCAAAATAAGAGACCCCAAAAATGGTTGGTTCATTACTATAAATGCCTATGAATGGATGATTTAGGGGTACCCCTATTTTGAGAAACCCCCAAATAGGGGACCCAAAAAGTGGTTGGTTTATGGCCATAAATGCTTGTTGACTAATGAATGATTGGATGATAACTGGGGGATTCCCTATTTTGAGACCCACATGAGTCAGCTGGATTCATCATAAATCCAGCAGTTAATCCCCCATTGACTTGCCAATAGCTGGTGAATTACCATCTTCAAGAGCTGACGGGTTGGATCTACCAGCATCAACCGCCCAGGGCTGAGGCCGATAGGCTGGGCGATGTGCTGCTTGTGATGGTCTGGCTTGACGGTTGATGACGATGGATGATGGTCCATCAGTAACTGATGTATGGCTTACTTAAGCCTTAACCATGGCTTATAACCACCAATAAGCCCACTAATTAACCATGGAGTTGGGGTGGTGGCGAGGCTTACGGCTGCACCATCAGGATGTACCAACTGGGCTTATATCAACTTCACCCCGAACTGCACTCGTACTCAGTACATACAAACACGTAGCAATTGATAGAGCGCAAGCGCAACAATAGCAGGACTACCGAAAATCTGAAGGTGTGGTGAGAATGAGCTGCAGCATCCTGGAGTTGTTAATTTGTAGGCCTGAGCAGTTTCGAGTGTGTGGATCCGGTCTGCAATTCTTGGTTTATAGATGTCTATGGTTTCTAAATGTTTCTGGTGCCATGGGTGTTGTCAATAAAAAGAGCCCTGCAGGAGCTCGCAATGATGAAACTTGTTTTCTTGAAACTGCCACATCTCAAAACGATTCGTCCCAGGTGTCGCCAACATCCAGTTTTCTTTTAGCTGAATTGGCAAGTTCGGCAAGCTCACACTGGATAAGGCCCCCCCGGGACCATGGGTACCACATTCCCGTGGGTCACTTCCGATTTCCTTCGAGCACAGCAGCTGCGTTTCCAAACTGGTTGATGCTTGCACCACCTGCCATCAATACTTCAGCTTCATCTAATCATGGCTAAAAAGAAGCAAGAATTCTCTACAATTTGATGCTGCTTTTCATGATATGGCTATGGGTCAAAACCCTGTACCCCTGGTTCCCCTATCATTAACCATTGTTTTCCCTATTGTTGGTGGTGGTTATCCCCCATTAGTTGGTTCATTAATATTGACCCATAGCCACATGGCGTCGTGGAAACCACCACCATCCAAACTGCTCGGACACTCAGGTGGTAAAGCCTCAAACCCTTTCCGCAAAGACCCCAGCTGGACCCCACGGGCCCCACTCAACGGCATGGTCTAGCATGACATTGCTTAGACCCGGGTCTATCACTTTGTACATTAGCTAGCTGCATCACCGGCACCATCAAAACCAATCAGAAAGAAGGGGATGGTGGTTCCATTCTGATGACTTCTTGTCCTGGTCAGTTGCATTGGAATGATTGGTTTAAGAGCACGGCAACAATTGCTAAACAAGATGGTTGATTGGATACATCCATTTTCAAGCTATTGCAACAACTCCGCTTGATTAGACTGTGCCATAGCCATCAGTGGCATTGTGTCGCGTAGTAGTTACTGTACAACCCCTGTCATCAAGGCCTATTCAAAATTTGCTCGAGCGATCTCGAGTGCACTGTAAGTTGAACCGATCCCTTTGCTAAAAGGTAGCATGCATACACATCAACAATCATTTAGTATAGCTAAGTACGAATATCAATGAACATGGATTCCCGTCTGCAACTAGCATCAATAAGCAGCCAAGTTTCAACAGGGCGACGATTCCTGTCAACTGTGCAACCCAAAGAACTGACCCATGAGAACAGGAGGATTCCTTTGGAACAGGTGAACAGGAGGGTCCTATTTCTGGGTACCACTAATTCTGCCAAATCAATTTCTCACATTGATTGATACTGTGGGTAATAAAATTGATTGCCCGATATCAAAGTCACTTATTGCTGAACGCTGTTTGTACAACCGTTTAAAAGGATTACTTACCCCAATGTCAACCGTCCACGCTCGTTGATCAGGCCCATGCTAATCTTTTCCGCGCACGCCTCTGTCCTGGAGTCTGGCTTTAGACTTTCCAGGATGTGGTGCCTCAAGTTGGGAGACTTCTTCGTGAGCCCGGCCTTTGCTGAGTCTTAGCTTCTAACGAGCGTGCGAATGTATGTGTGTAAGATTATGCAAGAGTGCGACATTTGAATGACAGAAACCAAACATCTATATGTATCATTACTAAGTATAGTACATATATGTACATAAAAACTCAACACATATGCAAAGGTGCCAAGAGATACATACAGTGTATGTGTATGCAAGAACCGTATCCAACAACTCGGGGCGCCATTTATAGCCCTGCAAGCAGTAGGAGGCAAGGCTCCCAATCTTGGACGGCATGTCACAGCTTGAAGATTCAAATCAGTGGCAAAGAACTAGTGGATGTAGTATTATGGGTGTTTCTCAAAACAGGGGACCCCCAAATCAGCCAATGTGAACCATCTATTAGAATAAACCCACCATAACTTTGGGGTCCCCTATGGCCTGAGAAACTACCATAGAGCAATCCCTTCACCGACTGACCATCCCCCGTTGACGGGTTGATGTGTTATGCTAATGATTCTGCGGATAGACCTATTTACCAGCGACATGATGCTCATTTGAGACGGTGGTATTGGATTCTTTTGGTTGGTTTTTTTTACTGAAAGACCAACTAATCCAAGGAAAAAAATGTAAGTCATCATCTTTCATCTCTCCTCTTTTCATAGAAATAGATCAAGAACTGGGTGGTCTTAGCTGGCCAGTAGAGTTGAACTTGTTCATGTCTTTGCGAAGCCTTGATCCGAATGTTGGCATTATGTCGCAGGGTTTTTATCACATTGACAAGCTGCGCATTGCAAGCCTTTTCATGACAAGTAACAAAGGAAATGAGGGAATCAATACAAAAAGCCTAGTACAGTAATGGAACACCATGGAAAAACATAACGGGAGTGAGGAAATACTGCTAAAAGTACTTAAGAACTTAGAAGGACATAAGAATGACTAGTAATAGAGAACCATATGGCAGTGGGTCAAAACCCTGTACCCCTGGTTCCCCTATCATTAACCATTGTTTTCCTTTAAAATGGTTGGTTATTATCCTCCATTATTGCTGGTTAATATTGACCCATAGCCATATGCTCATGACCTCCCCCTTTTTAAGTTCATAAATCACCAGCTTAGGGTCGCTGATGAAACGCCACTTACAGGCTGGATCTCCCATGTGAACAGCATCACTACCATGCCCATTATTATCCATGAGTTATCCAGAATTACAGTATTGACCTACTATAAATGCACTAGAAAGCGATGATTCATCCATTTGGAAGGAATTCATCATGAAGAAATATGAAGAACATGACAAACCCATCTGATCTCCCATGATTCATCCCTGTTTCTTCCCCTCTGCGGAGTACACCGCGCGTGACTCAGCGTTTTCCTCAGCGTACCTCGATTCGTCGATGTCCGGATGCAGCAGGTGATGGGTCGCACCGGTGATCGGGTTGTAGTGTCAAGGATGATCGGGGGTGGTGATGGCATTGATGGTGATGATGATGGTGGTGATGGCATTGATGGTGGTGATGATGATCATCAAACTACGCAAGGATAAGGTTCAGGATTGTGAGTGGCTTGAGGTTTAGGAGTCGGTATCAGCTTGTGAACAATGATCAACTATCATTATCAACCAGTTTTGTCAACCATGATCATCAAGCATGATGCATCGACAAACTCAGGATCCAACAGTGCCCAACATTAGCTGTCATTGAGCACCACCAACCATGACTTTGGTGCCAGACCACCATCATAAACTATGCCATAAACCATCAAACCACTATAAACCACCTGTCTTTCATTGCTTGATGGTGATTCCATTTTCAGCAATTCATTGGCCAACTCTATCCACTAATAGCATTGAGTAGCCATCGTTAAGCATGAACCGTGGCAAACCATCGTCAACCGTCATCAACCATCGCTATTCAACATGATTAACTCCATATGGATCTACCAATGTGGCTGTGGGTCAAAACCCTGTACCCCTGGTTCCCCCATCATTAACCATTGTTTTCCCTATTGTTGGTGGTGGTTATCCCCCATTAGTTGGCTCATTAATATTGACCCATAGCCACATGGCGTCGTGGAAACCACCATTGTTTTCCCTAGTATTGTTGCTTAATATTGATGGTTAATATTGACCCATAGCCATATCTACCATCAATGGTCAGCCAAGCGCCATATTTCAACTGGCGCTTCAACCACCACCATCCTCAGTACCATGGCTTTGCTGAGGCCTCGACTTCAGCCTTGTCGGTGGGCCACAGCAAACCCAGAAAGTCGCTGGCCTCGTCCTGGCTGGTCTCCACCAGTGATCGGATTGGTGTTTGAACCCGCCCGCTTAAGGGCATGATTTATTAGTGGTTGATGATGATATATACTGGTGGTTCAATCTACTTGTTATAATGCTGGTTCCTATTGGTGTTTTCACCCATCTATCTAGAGTTGTTTCTACCATTTGCGTAGTAGCTACCCCGTTTACAAACCAACTAAGCGAAGTTAGACCTAGTTGTGTCTAATTATCTTATAAACTAGTAGTTACCTTAGTCATGAACCCTAACTATCACCAGCAGTCACCCTAGTTCCCCTTCAAGGGTCCTGGTCGCCCGTGCTCCCCCCATCGCCGCCCCGTGGCACCTGCCCGGCCGACAGCTGCAGCAGCGCCGGCTCCCAGCGCTCCGAAGCGCGCCGCAGACGAAGCTGGACGAAGACCTAACCAGCGGAGGTTTCAATCATCAAGTGGTTAATACTGGTGGTTAAGTAGTGCAAGTGGTTAATAATAGTGGTTAGTTACTGGTTGATAGTGGTTAATAGTGGTGAATAATAGTGGTGAATAATAGTGGTTAATAGTGCTGGTTAATTAGTGGTTTTGTAACATAATAATATAGTAGTGATTGATAATGGTTTATGATGGTTGATAGTACGGGTTTACAATTTTTGATATTGGTTGATAATGGTTAACCAGTGGTTCATTAGTGGTTAATAATAGTGGTTAATAGCTGCACAATAATGGTTGATGATGGTTGATAATGTTTTATGATGGTTAATAGTGGTTAATTAGTGGTTAATAGTGGTGAATAGTTTCAATAATCATCTGGTTAATAGCTTCAACAATCAAGTGGTTAATTAGTGGTTTATGCTGGTGTATGATGGTTGGTAATACAGGTTTACAATTGTTGATATTGCTTAAAAATAGGTTTCAAATCATCAGTGGTCCATGGTGGTAAATCGTGGTTTACTAACCATGATGGCTAATAATGGCTAAGAATAATGGTGGACAATGGTTTCCGATGGTCAGTAAGAGCTGTTGATAGTCAACTAGTTGATATCAGTAATTAATCATGAACTACTGCGGTGTACTTGATATGGCTATGGATCAAAACCCTGTACCCCTGGTTCCCCATCATCAACCATTGTTTTCCCTATAGTTTTGTTGGTCATTCTCCCTATTATTGGTTGGTTAATATTGACCCATAGCCTTGCGGACAACGTCTCTGTCAATGCGCCCGACCCACAGGTGTGGTCGCAATGGCAAATTGTGAGAAGGATCTGGGTATCTAAGATTGAATTACAGGTCATGGATCCCTGATTAGCCACCCAACCGGCGGACCCGCGCTCTATGGGCACAATTCCGATACCTTGCACTCAACCAAGCTTCAACCCTTTGAGAGAACAAAGTGTCTTCAACATGTGGAATGTCAAGAGTAGGGGAACCATAGTCAAGGTGGATTGAGGTTTGCAACTTGGATCCATAACCTGAGATGCTTCTGCCTTGTTGGTGGAATTTCTCAATTGCTGCTATGGTACGTGACTGGCAAACAAGAACTGGTCTAACCGAGAACCCTGTTCCAACCTTGCCCCCATCAAAACGCATCAAAGAACGACATTTGTGAACTGCGTACTTTAGAGGGACAACATCTGAATTGTTGCGACCCATAGCCATATTAGTAACCTGATTTTCTGTGTCACCGTCACCACCCCGCCTTCCAGTCCGCCGGAGGGGGACCAACACACAGTTGGGCGGGACCGGAGCCCAAGCTTTGCCTAGCCAGCAACAGGGGGGCTACCACGACAAGGATGATCAGTGCTGAGTAATGGTTGATGAACACCTGAAGCATTAAGGATGGTTCATGATGGTTCATGATCCTTATGCAACAATAAGGATTGACCATGGTTCGGCACTACATTGCTGAATGATGGTTGATGAACAGTTAAATTATGCTTGAATGATGGCAAGTTACATATGATGGATGATCGGTAACTATGCTCCATGGATAAGTAATGCTAGAACCACAATGGGACCAAGGATCATTAGTTTTCATGATTTGGACGAATGTAGAATGGACGATAGACAACTATCTACAACAACCACAACACTACCTCAACATGCCTCAACAACAACCACAAGAGAACCGCAACAACAATAATGTCCACGACAACGACAACCCCAACAACGTTGGTCTAGACTGGCTAGTAGTGGTGATTAGTGCTGGATGGTGACCTTCAATAACCAATAAAATAAAACAGGAACAAGAACATCCGTTGCCAGCATTGCCACCAGATCATCGTGACCACTGTCTTGAATACTACTGGCACCATCCAACAACAAAACCAGTCACAACTATGGTCAATTATGGCCATAGTGGCCATTACTACCCATCATTAACCAGCTTATTCGCTAGCATCAAATACTGTTTGCCACTAGCAATCGCTCTTCGCCACCATAACCCAATATCAGACCACAATTTTCATCGTGAATTGCCAACCCGTATGGACAAACACCAACAATTACCAACCATCAAGAACCATAATTGTGGCCTCCATACAGTTTTGCTTCCCCCAACCTGTTGAAGTGCGGAATCATGGGATATTCTTACCCCAAAGATGAACTTCGAGAACAGTCGACCTTTCTAGCTTTGGATTTGCTGCTGTCATGTCTCCCATTTGAGCTACATTTCGACGTTTTGCTGGAGAAAAAGAGCAACCAAAACATCGTTCACCCAATGATTCATGAGTAGAAACCACTATAAAACTAAAGGATAACTATTCGTGATAGTTCAACCATGGCTTATCCATATTGGCAATGCTATTCAATAGTAATCTGGTTAAAAATTATCTTTCAAATTTAAGCTAGCATATCTATTGACCAGCTTCTTACTGTCGGTCCGCCAGCGCAACGCTGTCCCCCAGATTGGAAACCTCAGCAACTTCATCCCTTCTGCTGAAGCAACTTCGCCTGGCCTGCAGGCTGCAGCTGTGGGGAGGATTCACAGCCAACCACTCCTCAATACTCCAGAGGACGGTCACAAAATGCTGGATAAGCTACTTGAGGTGCTTCCCCAATGGTCAGAATGGTGGATGAGAATTGACCAATGGTAGAGTTGATGATGTTTGGACTTGACCTATGGCCAATGATGAACCAATGTCGATGGGCTGGCTACTGAGGGTAAATTGGCTCTTGATAACCAGCATTGCCGTATCTCCATAAACGGCTGGGTGCACCAAGATATCTTGAAATGAGCAATCATGTTGGGCCACCACAAGCACTCCGTCTCTGAGGTGAGACAATGCGACATTTCTGAATTCCAACCACTAGCTTGTGGTTGATTAACCTTCATTCGCTATCAACAAGCATCTCGTCATCCATCAGCAATCATCACCATCATGAACCTTCGTGAACCGCTGTATATGGACAACAATGAATCATCACAGACAATAGTTTAACCACGGCTTCACATCGTCAAAGGTGGGCCTTCCAGGAAAATTCAAATCATAAAAGAGGTCGTCAGCCATGTTCAGGTTCACCAGTCGCATGCAGACCTGTTCAGGTTAGATGCTTAGATATCCCATGTGGTTTCTCAAACTAGGGGTACGATCATCCAGTTTCTTAACCACTGATAGTAATAAACCAAGGATAGCTTTGGGGGTTCCCCATGACTTAAAGAACCCCCCCGCCCAATATACGTCGGTACCAAAACCCTGCGGGATGCGCTGCCCCTACCGAACTCCGCCGAGGCCAAGGCAGTGGTCCATCTTCCAGCCATTTCAAACGGAGGTCGGGGCCTCGGTTGATGAAGGTGCCATGGTTTTTCGAGCTGCGCTGCCGGTGAATCTGGGAATCCATGGCTGTTGGATGGTGAATGATATGGTGGTTTCTTAAGCCATAGGGGAACCCCCAAAAATGGTTGGTTTATTATTAGAAATAACTACTAATGGATGATTTGGGGGTACCCCTATTTTGATAAACACCCATATGGTTGAAGAAATGATATGTTTGTTGAATGATGAAACTTGATGATGGTCAACGGTTGATTCACGGGAAAAAATCATGGGCAACTATATACTGGTTGATGGTTCTTGAATGGTTAACGATCGATGGCAATAGTCGTTATAATGGTGAATAATCGATAATGATGCCACAGTAGTAGCCAATTGACAATAGGCTGCTAACTGCGAACCTATGAATAATAGGATGGATATAGATGGATGCTGAACTTGCTACCGCTTCGTTCCAGTGGATTTTCAGTATCCCTATTTGGTGGTTTCTCAAAATAGGGGTACCCCTTAATCATCCATTAATTACTAGTCATTTATAGTAATAAACCACCTTTTTTTGGGGTACCCCTATTTTGAGAAACCACTTGGATGTGCACGCCCCATGCATGGCAAGCCGCCATGGTTTAGTCAGGCTTCGTTCACCGCGCCACACGGGCTCAGCTCACCCTGGTGGCGCCACCAGGCTTCTGGGCCGAGCGGAGGGCGCTAGGGACACCCACCATGTGCTGCGACGTTGATGACCTGCTAGGCAAGCTCGAGGCATCTTGAAGCTAATGAGCTAATAAGGCTGATAATGAAAATGATCATCCCAACTTAATGGCTAGTACGTGTAATACTGGCTAGTACTGGCTAAGAATGGTGAATAATAAGGGGTGATAAGGAACAGTAAGACCCAAATGGGTGTTTCTCAAGTCATGGGGCTACCGCCAGTTATAATCCTCAGTATCGACCATTTATAGTAATAAACCATAACTCTGGGGTCCCCTATGGCTTGAGAAACCAGTTTCTAGAATTGAAACCATTGAGACCACCAACCAGCCAGTTCTGGTTGTTGGTTTCAACCCCTATGAAAAATATTAGTCAACCAACCATTTGTAAATGCAATCCAGTTTTTTCGGGATGCTATTGCCATGCCAGGTAGGTCCCGGGTCAGCTGACAGCAAAAAAAATAAGGATGTTCTACCCATGAATGTCAGGATGAGCTATGAATCACAAATATCATTAGATTAGATCTTGATACCAGTAGTACCGCACAAGGCGGTGGCGGAAGTTTCCAAGATAGGAGCACTATAGGAGTGTGCAGTTGTGGTTGCGACAATGTGAGCATCGATCTGGCCACTTGACTGGCAGCCTATCTGTCTAGCTATCTTTCTATCAGTGGATCAGTTTTCTTTCTGTCTGTCTGACTATCTATCTATCTATCTGATGATCTATTCGTTTATCTATCTGCCTATGTACTTGTCTTTCTATCTACCTCACTATCTATCTCGTCATCTTTCTGTCTATGTATCTATCTATCGACCTGTCCATCTATCTATTTATCTATCTGCCTATCTATCTATCTGTCTATCTATCTACCGAATTATTTGTCTGATCATCTATGTGTCCATCTGTCTATCTTTCTGTCTATCTACCTGACTATCTATCTACTTTTCTACGTGACTCTCGTTTCGTCTACCTATCTGTCTATCTATCGACCCATCTAGCCATCTGAATCTGGCTATCCAATTGTCTGTCTATTCCATCTATCTATCTATCTATCTATCCATCCATCTATCTATCCATCGATGCATCTATGTATCTGACTATCCATCTAGCCACCCATCGATCTGACTACCATCCATCTAGCGATCCATCTATTCATCCATCGATGCATCTATGTATCTGACTATCCATCTAGCCACCCATCGATCTGACTATCGACTTGTCGATCTATCTGGCTACCTCTTTGTCTAGCCATCTTTCGTCTATCTATTCATTTACCTTCCAAATGTGCTTCGATCATGAAGTGTTTTGCATCTAGGTGTTTGGCCACTTTTGATAATTGGACCTTGCAAAGGTGTTCCGATCATCAAGTGTTTTGCTACTTTTGACCTGCAAATGTGCTTGGCGCGCAAGCGTTGTGCACATTTTGGCCACATAAATCACGAAAAGTGACGCGAAACGCAAGTGTTTTCCTACTTTTGTCTCCTGTGTTCAAAAAGTGTCAAAACGTGCTGTGTTTTGACACATTTGCTTCAAAATGTGCTTCTCGCCCTGGCCGCGTGCACTTTTTCGGACATGCAACTTTCAAAACTTGTTAAAAACCACGAGTTTTTGCGACTTCGGACGTGAGAATGTGCTTCGCGCGCAGGCGGCGTGCCAATTTTCATGATCATATGACATCTCCGAAAAGTGGCCCGAAACGCTGGTAAAATTGCAGTTTTTATTTTGGTACAAGATTTTATCTTAAAAATTTGCTTCGCGCGCAGGCAGCGTGCCAGCTTTGAGAATCATGAGTCACAAAAGTGCTCCGAACATGTAGTGTTTTTACGATTTTGACTTGCAAATGTGCTTCGCGCCTAGGTTTTTTCACGATTTTGCGAGTTGCAACTTCCAAAAGTGCTCCGAAGGTGACATGTTTTTACGATTTTGACTTCCAAATGTGCTTCGCGCCTAGGTTTTTGCACGATTTTCCAAGTTACATCTCCCAAAAGTGCTCCGGACCTGACATGTTTTTACGATTTTGACTTCCAAATGTGCTTCGCGCCTAGGTTTTTTCACGATTTTTGCACACACCTTCCGCCACGGTGCTCCGCACCCGCCGCTTTAGCGAGGTACCCTTCTGGACGCCCATGAGGCACAAAACCTTGCAAAACACAGCACTTCGCGACTTTCCTAACATTTCGGCGCGCTCGCATTCTCATCTTTCGCACATCTCTTCTTTCACACATCTCTTCTTTCGCACATCTGCTCTGGCGATCTACCCTAGCTGAGTCACATCTCTTCTTTCACACATCTGCTGAGGCGATCTACCCTAGCTGAGTTGTCCATATTGTCGGAAGTTAGACTTCTAAACTTCCTTCGATTAAGATATTAAGATATACCTATGAATGTACCTGATCTATCAATCTTGTTTGCCTGTCAGAATGTAACAGCTAAACCTATACTTGAATGATACCTACTCGTACTTCAATATTGACAAACATTAGACATACCTACTTTGACTCAATACTCACAGGTAGTGAATGATGAGAACACCTACAAACTGATGCTGGTGACTGTGTATTGGTTAATTACTCTCGGGTAAACATTGCCCTGTTTGTGTGGAAAATCGTAGACATTGGTGTTTCTCAAAATAGGGGTACTCCCACATCATCCTTTATGATTATTAGCTATTTAGAGTAAAAAACACCATTTTTTGGGGTTTCCCATTTTTTAGAAAAAATAGCTGGTAAACACCAAGCTTGAAAATGGTGATGGCTTTCACGCAACCAGTTTATCATGGAACCTAGAGGTTGACCATCAACGGTGCGCTCACTTGGCCATCAATAATTCATACTGGTCGAACAATGTTCATAACGGTTGGTTTATGATTCTCAGCTCAGTAGTTTACCAACATCACACATGAACCATCAATCAAACATCATTCACCACTTCACCCTTACAAGCTGATCATTCCTTAAACATCAACCATCATTTTGCCACTCGAAAACTCAGCTGATCAGCTCCATCATTCATCCCCCAGCACCATCCATCAACCACCGCATCTGCTCCATCCCCCAGCTGCCCCAGCTGCCCCAGCTCAACGAAAGTTTCCGCCTTGCGCTTGGCCAACTCTTCGTGACACTGCGACAACCTGGTGGGTCCCAGGTCGCCCGATGGGCCAGGTCCCGGCCCGGCAGGGATCCCATGAGGCCCATGTCTCGCCGGGTCGGGAGCCCACCGTTCTCGAGGGAGTCGTTTCGGAAACCCGGCAATTTGGAGCATCTTGAAGATGTGGGGAGTATCCAAATCATATCCAAGCCAATAGCAATTGGCAACCGGCCAATTTGGAGCATCTTTCGACCCCGAAGAACTGTGAAACTTGAAACTGTCATCTTTCGGCTGCACCCCCGTCCTTACAACAAAGAGGATTAAAAGGGCTGTTGGCCTGAAATTCATTTTTTCCGCCCAGGAGGTTTGCCCGGAGCATGATGTCCCCACTGACCCCAATAGACCAATGAATGTCGAACCACCAACAAACTGATCAACCACACGGGCTCCATTCATATGACATCAAGATTATCAACAAAACAACGTGGCTTCGGCGCCTAAACTGAAGGCCCCGCGGAAATGGTTTTTCATATCTGTAGAAACATAGAGAAAACAATCAAACGAAGATGGGAACGCACTATGCACCAAGTCTCACCCACTAAAACATGAAACAAGAAGCAACCCATATGAGCTTTGCGCATATGCAAAATGTGTTTCTGTGTAGAGACAGCTACAAGAATATACAAACCAATGTGCATCATCTCCCAGCTTCACACATAACCCACGTGAATCTTTGTCAATGAACCAGGCTGGGTCCCTTTTTTAAACCATGGCGGCGAAAATGTCACCAGGTTTTGTCCCAAAAAATGGTGTGCACCCGCAAAAATGGCGGTTTCCCTATAAACGATGGTTATTGAACTTGGAGGTAATATGGCTGCAGGTCAAAACCCTGTACCCCTGGTTCCCCTATCATTAACCATTGTTTTCCCTATTATTACTGGTTATTATCCCCCATTAGTTGGTTGGTTAATGGCTTGACCCATAGCCATATGGTAGTGAACTTGGATGGTTTATAGGCACCATTGAACTGGACAAGGTGCCACCACCAACGAGCCTGGTAAGGGATGCGCAGTCACTTCTGGTCGGTATCAGCCAGGTGGATCCGATCATCATCCTCAACCAACCTGCCAGCACTCATGAGTCCTTCATCCAACTGTCCTCACAGCTATCGACCATTAGTTGTTCACCTCCATAAGCACTATCAGCTTATCAACCATCATCACACAACCATTGTGAATCGTTGTTTACCACTATTAGCCATGAATAGCGACCAGTATCTTTGACGAGTGTCAACCATCATGCATTTTGAACAAGCATTACACAAGCGTCAGCCAAACAGCAGTTGATCATTCATTTATCAGTAATGAACCATTGGCTGACGATCATCTAACGATCATCCACAATTTACTATTCAACCACTCCATATCATTCGTCAAAATAACTGTTAACCAATCATCTAACGATCATCCACTATTCATTATCCATCATTGTTCATCTACTATCTATTTATTATCGGATACTATCCGTAACACCTAACTGTTAAAGCCCAGCGTATTTTCCACCACAGAATCTCCCAAACAAATGTCGTTGGACCAGCGCATCTGAGCGGCTCTTCTTTGAGCTGCTCAACCTGCACACGGCCGAGCCACCGGTGATGTTGCTTGGTCAACGATGGTGGGTCCAGATGGGGTTGGTGATGGGAATGACTTCAGCCAATGATGGGTGGCGAATACTGCTTGATACATGGTGAATAGTGGTTCAATGGTGGTGAATAGTGGTTCAATGGTGGTGAATACATAGTGGTTCACTAATACATACTTGATGAATTGAGTCATCATGGTCAATGATGGTGAACAATTGGTGAATAACGGTTCATGATCATCAAGCATCGTAGGTCCACAAGGCTATTTTTGGAACACCCTCTTTCTGCGAAGCTGGTGTTCTACCGTATGGGAGTTACTAATATCGATCTTCCATACATACTTGATGTGGATTTTCAGCTGGCTAAAAGTTTCCGAATAGTGCGCTATTGTTACCAGTTACCCAACTATCAATACTGAGTTTTGCTTTCGAGAATAATAAATCACCTGGTAGTTGCTCAGCAGCTTTTGGGTGACAATTAGTTAATACTTCAGTGTGATTTGGTGATGAATCATCGACGATGGTAGGAATTGGCGGGTGAGGTGACGACTCTCCTTGTCATTTCGCCGACAATCTCCACGCCATCCAGTCGGTTCATGTCTTCATACAGCAAGTATATAATTCTATCATATGCACATGTATAAATCTTGATAAATCTCCCTGTATCTGTTGTGAAGAAGTCTCCCCAAGAAAGACACCCCCTGAAACAGACACGAATCATGGCAGTGTAGCAACCAGTTCTGCAAAACCTGGAATTCACGGGGGACAGACTGGGGATTGACCATGAACGATCCATCACATTGTCAACCATGGAATCCATGAGCTTCATCAGCATCCACCACCAATTCCAAGTCGGAAGTCACCATGGTCAACGAATGTATGGTCAACCATGGTCAACAAATAGATACCATTCACCATGCTCAACAAATATGAAGCATTAGTTACTCCATATACCCTCTGGTGAACCAACCTGGCAATGGAAAATCAACATTTCCAATAGGTAAGTAATCTACAAACGGTGGATTATCCACTATGTTAGATCGCCAGGGTGTAGTTGGTGCTCGTCTGTTTTGAATTCATGAACCCCTATGATTGAGTCCTGGCACTGACCATATATCAACCCATCGCGCGCTCGCCACAGCGCAAGCGCCCCCGCTGCGCCCTACCTCTTGGGAAGCCGCTTGGAGTTGTCTCCTGCTCTCCTCGCTGACATTTCGCCATCGGTCCACTGCTGCGGCCTCGCCGGCAGGTGAATGATGGTTACTTGGATTCCGGCTGATTTAATCATGGCAACAAGGATTATAAGCTACCTTATGGATGAAGTTCATAACTTTATAAGCATGGTCAGATCCCAGGTATAAGCCTACCTGCACATCCAAGTATGAATGGTTAATCATACACAGAGACTCCATGGTGCTGGTCTATTTACAAGCGCAAGAAGGCTCAGCAGCAGAATATGCATAGTAACTTTTTGCAGCAGCCCCAAGGAGCTGGAGTAAGACGAACTCTATCCCTGAAATGATTCCAACCATTCCTTTTGGAACCACAGATTGGTGAGATCCAGCCTCGATTTGAGCCCTTTGAAAATGGGTAAGGCTGCTTTCCATCAGTGGGGTCGCTGCAGACATCTGTGTCAGAAGCTGATTGCAACAGGGGAACTGTTTCCACTACTCATCTGTCTCCGTTGTCTCGTGTTTGGGCTTCAGGGTTGAGATTTGGGGGCCACTCTCAAACTGCAATGAACACCAATGTGGGACGGGAGCCCGATCAATTGGCCCTGCCGATGTCCCCTTGAAGTACCCAGGAGCCATGATCTCCAGAGTCGGTCAAGCCAAGGGTCATGTGATGATCCTCACAGCGGTATGCTGTCATGACAAGATGTGTCGTGGTTCGGTCAACCCATGTTGATGTTGATGATGGTGATGTTGATGATGATGATGATGATGATGATGATCATTATCATCATCATGATCATGACATCATGACCATCATGATGTTTACTCCATAGTGGCTGCTGCTTGTTTCTTATTGTCGAACAAACACTTCTTGGTCACTTCCTGGTCCTCCAAAGGACATCCCTCTTCGGCCGGCCA
Source organism: Symbiodinium kawagutii (assembly GCA_009767595.1). NCBI lineage: Eukaryota > Dinophyceae > Suessiales > Symbiodiniaceae > Symbiodinium > Symbiodinium kawagutii. Next base: position 12,736 of record VSDK01025485.1, on the reverse strand, counting down.
CCTGTTCAGCCAGCTTTCTTGCCACAGTTTCTGCAGCCCCATTTCTGACAGCCAGGATGCAGCTGGGGACCAATGCAGTGCAGAATGGTGGCTTCTCACTTCGATCTGGCTATGGGTCAATGTTCATCAACCAACGGTGATGGTTGGAAAACAGTGGTTAATGCTATGGGAACCACAGGTACAGTTATGACATCCTCGCGTGTTCACAGAACTCAAGCATATGTATCTACTTGTATATAGGACATGCCATGGTATGCCATCATATTCCTCCATAGTCACATAGATATACAGTACATGTGGTGGTTTCTCGAAATAGGGGTACCCCCAAATCATCCACTACTAACTATTTATAGTAATAAACATGTTTTAAACAAGCCATTTTTGGGGTATCCCTATTTTGAGAAACCCCCATATCTATACATCACATGACCATACCGTACCCACCTCACTGCAGAACACTCACCAACAATATTCTGCTTGGTGGTTATCCCACATATGTATAAGTCAAGGGGAACAATCATCCCAAACATTGGGGGATTTCAAAAGTGAGTAAAACCACAAACCAGTTAGCCATATAGTTGGTATATTGATTTCTCTAGGTCTGAAATAGGTGCCTGACATCAGGCTGAAAATGGGATGCGGTACGCTTTGGTGCGTTTGGTACGCTTGGTGCGGTGCGCAGTGGTGCGCTTGGTACGCTTAGTACAGTGCGCAGTGGTGCGCTTGCAGTGGTGCGCTTGGTACGCTTCGTACAGTACGCTTTGGTGCGCTTGGTACACTTTGTACGATACGCTTTGGTGCGTTTGCTGTGCTTTTACTTGATGCATTTGCTCTAAATGGTCAAGTACAGTACTCATGGTCTAGCATCTAGCCTAATTATCAACTAACGATTTAATCGGTCAATTACTCACCACCATCCAACCAATCAGCACCACCAAAAACACAATTCAGGTTCTATTCCATCAGCACCAAAACGAATCAGTGGAATGGAATGTGATGTGTAGCAACCATGCGGTACCAAACCAAGAATATAAACATGTACCAATTGCCAACCGTACCGTACCAAGAAGAAGAACACGTACCAACCGTACCGTACCAAGAAGAAGAACACGTACCAACCGTACCGTACCAAGAAGAAGAAACCGTACCAACCGTACCGTACCAAGAAGAAGAACACGTACCAACCCTACCGTACCACAAACAAGAAAACGTACTAACCGTACCGTACCAAGAGATGATGTGTACCACACCACCCTCGTACCATACATGGCTGGTTTCTTGCTAAGGCCTCTAGCACCTATTTCAAGCCTAGCTAAATATTGATATTCCCGATTCCTCTTGGTGAGTATTAAGCAACAATTAACTTACCACTACTGAAATTGGTATATATGGACAAGAAGAGGGAATATACAACCATTGGCAAAATATTGCTGATATCCAGTTAGCCAACCAGTTGCTGACCATTTTTAACCAACCAGTTAACCATTCGGTAATATCCGTTTGTCGACCATCAATTGCTTCTTAACCAACAGTTACTTCAAAATTGGTAATTACTTGTTGATCAGTTAACCTGTCAGTTATCAAACAATATCAACTCATGAGATAATTTCACCGTTGGTAAATATAGCTGTGGGTCGAATTTCGCTGTACCCCTGGCTGTTCGCATCTACCAAAACGTCGTGTAACTGTTTGGGGTTACAGTCGGTGTACCCCCTGGTCTTGCTGGTTTTCCCCTGTTATCAACCATTGACATCCATTGACAAGATTATTGACCTATTTTAATCGGTTTAAACCACTCTTCACCGTTGTCGATGTCATTACTATATTGACAATCTGCTCATTAGGTATGATAATCAACAACAATGACAATCTGCTAGATTGATGACTCACCAATGATTAAGAACAGATTGTCATTGATGGTAATGGCTACCCAGGATGAAGCTAAACCCTAGGTTTATTAATAGGGGGTATCCCCTATTAGCCTTGGTTTTCCATTAAAATAGGAACCCCCCTAGTTAATCAACCAGGGGTTTATTAATCAATATTAATCAACCAATCAACCAGGATTAACCAAGTTGGAACCAAGTTTTATTAATCAACCAGGGGTAGCCATTAATCAATATTAATCATTGGTTCCAACTCACCCTATCGACTGGTGGCGGTCGGCCTCGGCGAAGATGCCACCACCTTAGGGCGCCGGCGGATGGCTGATGTTTAGTTGATGGGTGACCGCTATGAACGGCGAATGAATAGTGGTTAAGTGGTTAGCTATTAAATGCTACCGGCATATAATAAATGATAATGGCATGTAACTGATAATGGCATATAACAATGGTTGACATGAATTAATAACTGATAATGGCATATAATGGCTAGTTATCATCAATGATTCAGATTAATGGCTGGTTATGAAGTCATTTACAATTTAGATTAATGACTGACAATAGCGGTTTTATTATTAACGAGTGGCGGCGAACGAGTTACATCATGGTTCATTTGTAGGGGCTGTGAATGAATGGTCGAAGAATAAACCTGAACAACTAACGATACTGGTTGATCATCAACAATAGTGGCTAATACTGGTTACACTTCAATACTCGGTGTTAATGATGTTGAAGCATTGTCAGGGGATGGTCGTCAAGTCATTCTTTGCGAATCTATCAAAGCTGTGTAACACACCCCAAATTGTGGCTTCTAATCTTGCCGTATAGCTTTTGGATCATGGCTCCTTTACGTACTTGGTAGCAAGAGTTGCTGACCGTGAGGAAGTATGGTTCACTATTAAAGGCTGATAATTGTCGACCAATGGTTGATTCTGCTGAACGACTGACTGATAGCAGTGAATTATGATGAGGCTGACCAGGCTGATCATCTACAAGAGACTAGCTAGGGGGCCAGGCGGGTACCCAATGACTTGAGAAACCATCTTCAAAGCATCATGAACCATTGCTCATCATACGTGGTAGCCGATGTGTATCATAGCCCTCAGGAGCATGCAGCCGCAAAAGCAAAAGCAAAAACCATTGTTAATCATGGTTCATCATGAATTACTATCAATGTTATATCATTCATAGCGATATCATAACCATTGCATAACCACAAATTACAACCATATTCTATCTATATCATAACCATATCATATCCACTTTTTAACCATGTGATAACCATTAGATAACCATTACCAACCATGAATAAACCACCAGCAACCATGGTCCAACCGTGCAACTGCCGGAAGTCATCGATCTCACAGATGTCCGCAGCCACCCTGCTCTCGGCCGTCGGCCTCTTCGGTCACGTCGGCCTCTTCGGTGGCATCACCTGATGGCGATGACATCGCCACCAGGGAAACCTATTGCTATGGTGAATCATGGTGGTTAAAAATGGTTAGTATACCAACCAACTAGTGGTTAATAATGGTTAATAGTAGGGGATAATAACTACAACTAGCAACTATAGGGGATATAGCAGCTATATATGGCTATGGGTCAATATTAACCAACCAATACTGGTGGATAATAGCCAACAAACTATAGGGAAAACAATGGTTAATAATGGGAACCAGGGGGACTAAGGGTTTGGACCCACAGCCATATTGGTTAATATTGGAGGTTAATAGTGGTCAATAGTGGTTATCATCTGGTGGTTCATAGTGGTTAATAATGGTTGAACATATGGGATAATGAGCACCATTTGTACGGGATATACCAACGATATGGTGCTTTCTGAAAATAGAGAGCCCCACAAAATGGTTGGTTTAGTACTATAAATGCTCGATAACTGGATGATTTGGGGGTACAGCTATTCTGACAAACAAACCTATTTGTGGTTGCCAATGTGCGCATTTTCTTGCCGTAAAGTTTAGCTCCGAATTACACGGGGGTTCTGAAGTCATAGGGGTCCCCCAGTTCTCAGTCTACTAACCTAATAAAGTATCCGTAACTTCCGGGTCCCCTATGGCTTGAGAAATCCCCACACCGAATTGCTATTTTGCTGCTGTGCCAATGACTTGTTTTTGGTCACATGGGTCTGAATTTGCTGCATGATTTCCCCATCGCCTGTGGGTTCGGTGAAATTGAATTCGAGACCACAGGTCAGCCATGCCTTGGGAAAATGGTTGTTCCCAAGTAAATTTCAAACATTAGTGTTGGTTAATATAATAATGGTTCCCTTCGAACACAGGGACACTGTTGGGTTTTGTAGTGAGATTTGGAGGCTTCCCGTGCTTCCTTGACCAGTTTCCGCCCCATTTCAGGCCCCACAAACCTTCCTTCAGTGTTGGGAATTTGTAGCTTCGCCGGGGGGGGATCTGGCAGAAGAGGAAGGGATTAACGCGTTACGCATCATAAGCATTGATAGTTATGATTACCAACTATTGACTACTCAGGTGAACCATAACAATATGAGTAGTATATGGAGAATCACCGAGGTCAGCCATCATTATAAACAATATCTATGAAGTGCTTCACATTAAAATCTGTTCTTAATCACACACTATTGACCACGGGCTTTAACCATTGCCGTCATGGGCCATCATCAAATAGGCAGTGTATTAACCACTGTGTAACCATCCTGAACTACTGGCATCAACCATTAATACAAGCAATAGCAACCATCATTTATTTTTTAACAATTATCAACCATTACTATGAAGCATTGCCACAACCATCATCAGAAATTACTACAACTGTTTGAACAATTTCAACCATTCCCAGAATTGTTTAACCATTGTTGCTGGTTATTTTTATCCGCTATGATAAAAGCATTAAACACATGTCAATCAAACCACCAACCAGCTGTGCCATGTAGTTTTTCATGCATATTCCCATGTTCCGCTTGGTGATGATTAAGCAATATCAACTAAACTACTGGTATATACCAAAAAAAATTGGAAATATACACAAATATAGCAACCAGGTGCACAATATTGGTGATATCCAGTTGTCCAACTACTTATTGACCATTGTTAACCAAACAGTTTATCATTCAGTCATGTCGACCATCAGTTGCTTCTCAAGCATTAATTACTTCACCATGAGTAATCACTGGTTGACCAGCTAGTCCGTTCCTTATTAACCAATATCAACCCATGGAATATTCACCATTGGTAGCTGTGGGTCGCAACGCTGCACCCCTGGTGAACATCTCTGGACCAAACTAGTGAACTAAAACCAGTTCACCCACCAGTTCACCACCCAGCAGTTGGCACCCGGTTCTCTCAGTTGCTCAGCCTGGACGGACGCCCTGGCAAGCGCGCTGCCCTTGGAACATTTTTGGCGCCCGGTTTTCGTTTCAGCTCAATGAAAGTGGCCAAATCCTCGTCGGATCTCATCCGCTTCACGTCCCAATAGGGCAAGGACACCTGGAACGAAGGGCAGCTGGTGCTGGGTGGGGACGGGGTTGAACTGTGGTTCACAATCATCCAGGTTGTGATCGTTGATGAGGATTGTGATTCATTCAAGGATTAAAGCTGATAACAAATCATCATCAACCTTATCATCATTATTATCATCATCATCATCAACCTTATCATCATTATTATCATCATCATCATCATCAACCTTATCATCGTTATTATTATCATCATCATCATCAACCTTATCATCATTATTATTATCATCATCATCATCATCATCATCATCATCCACAGAATCCTTGGTAGCCAACCATTGGTCAACAACACAGGGATCCCGCCAGGTTTTGCTGGGGAACCCATCGGCATAGGGTGGTTTCTCAAACCATGGGGCTACCCCAAAAATGGTTGGTTTACTGCATGATTTGGGTACTAGATTGATAAGCTGGATGATTTTGGGGGGTACTAGAAATGATTAATAAGCTGGAAAATAGCTGAGGGGAGTCCCCATTTTTTGAGAAACCCTCATATCAATAGGGATGAGTTGTGATAGACATCAACCTACTTCAGTGTGCGAAGGGTGGCTTCAGACCGCCATCCCATACTGTGGAATAGACTTGTCAAGCACAATTAATTACTCATCATTAACGCCAGCATGTATCTGGTTGGTTGTTTCAAACCCTCTGAAAAGTGTTACTTAATCAACCAACCATTTATTAATACCAGAAAAAATCAAACATGTTTGAAAGCACCAATCCATTATCATCATTACCCACGAACATCGAAATCCATCAATCACCACCCACTACCAACATGACCCACTCACCATCAACCTACCACCCTTACCGCCACCCACCCCACCACCCAACCCACCACCCTTAACGTGCCACCCTTAACGCGTCTGCCCAGGTGCCGTGCTGTAGCCCAGGCTTCGCAAGATTTCATGACGAAGGCCACGGGTCATGGGCCAACTCACCAGGTCCAGGTCAATCACCAACCGAGACCTGGAGCTACGAAGCACGGAGCACCAGGACTCGGATGACGAAAATAGTGGTTGTTGATATGGATGATATGCTTATCTATGTGTATCTGTATATGTAATATCAGTAAATAAATATGTATGTATATATATATATATACATATGTAAATATATATATATATTGAAAATGGTTCTATAGTGGTTATATAGTGGTCATATCATGGTTATATGGTTAAACTATAATGGTTGTATAAAGTATAAAGGTTGGTGATTGCTATATTGATTTCTATCCGGTTAACCACAATCAATGTCTTGTATGGGTTATATGCTGGTTATGGCCATTGTGGGTATGGTCATGACCTAGCTCGCCACACAGTTGGTATATCCCCTATCCATCCCTATTTTTGCACGTAATGAATTGCAATCGATGTTCAACCACTGACCGCTATTTATATATATATATATATAGATAAAAATATATAAATACATATCTATGTATACAGTGTATCATTGGCTGGTGGTTAGAAGCCATCCCAAAAGTATTAGTTCAGCAACCAACCATCTGGTGGTTTCTCACGCCATACGGGACCCCAAAGTTGTGGTTGGTTTACTATGGCAAATGGTTAATAAACTGGATGACAACTGGGAAGGCCCCCTATGGCGTGAGACTCCAACCATCTAAAATATGGAGAAAATACCATCAGCCAAATCAATTCTCTATGGTTCTGACCCATCCCAGCCATGTCCCAGCCATCCCCAGCCTCTCATCAACAAAGTCCACATGGAAAGGCCCTGCCACCGGAGAACTCGCCGTTCCCGAAGGCTGCGGGTATAGGCGGGGACACACAGTCAGCACCTGGAAGCAGTCACTGGTCATCGGGCAAGTGCTGTGAGCCACCATCACCGCGTGCGCGTAGTTCCCCTCTGAAGCATGACTGGTTGGTGGTTGAACCACCCCGTCATGATAAATATGCTTGTCAATCAATAGCCAACCAACTGTTGGTGGATACATGTTGATACACTAAGTTGGGAACAATAAAAAATGTTTGAAACCACCAAGCAGATGATCAATGGAGACAAGCCGATCAGCCAAGGGACCGCCACTGACCCAGGCAGAAAACTAAGGGTTGCCATGCGAAACAAACCTCGAGATACCTCGATACTTCTGTTCGGATTCAAGAGCAAATGGGTGCGACCAAGCACAACAATGACAACAACAATAGTTCAACAACAACAACAACCACAACAACCACAACAACAGTTCAAGCACAAATGTTCAACGGCTTCACCAACCTCCACGTCACGTCATAGTTCAACAGTTTAGCCGTCAGCGTTCCACACCTTCGTCCGCAAGGGTGAGGATGCCAGGCGAATGGCCTCCAGGTGATGCTTAAGGAGAGTTGGCATCCTGGTGACTGATGGCTTGTAGTATGGTTATGGTTGGTGGTTCGTCTTATGCACGGTATGTTGTTTGGTATCTCGCTTATCCTCTGGTTTGACACAATTCCACGAAACCAACTGTGCAAGCAAAAGATGCGTCAAGAGCTCCCGTGTATCAGGTTACGTCAACCACAAAATAACTATCACCGCCAACGCGGTGGTTTTTCAACGTGGGGGACCCATAAATTTTGGGACCTTCCGAAATGGATGGCTTATTCGTGTAAATGGTTAATAATGGATGATTTAGGGCTGCCCCTGTTTTCAGAAACAATATGAACATCGTCAGGATCATGATCAACAGGGTCTGCTGAATGGTCTGTATGGGTTTATCCATGATTGGTGGCACAGCTCCCAAGAATTTTTGGGTGCCAACCCACGTCCCGAAGATACCGGGGAGTATCGCGGATCACCGGAAGGGGGCTCAGGTCTGTTGGGACACCGGGGCTACCAAGTGATACCCGGGATTCACAAATCTATCTGGGATAAGTAGCTATTCTGGTTGGTGGTTTCAACCCCTATGAAAAATCTTAGTCAACCAACCAACCAACCATTTGTTAATACCAGGGGAAAATTACACCAGCATAGACCCCAGATAGCGGGCGCGTTGCGCACAAGGATTTCCAGGGTGTGTACCATAAACCTGCGTTTTGAAATGCATGGTCAGACATGAAGGGAAACAAGCATGAGCAGCGGCAGAGCAGCGGAAGACAAAGGGGACACAAAGGGAAGACAAAGGGAGACAAGCGTGAGCAGCGGCAGAGCAGCGGCAAACAAAGCGCCGATCCAGAGCCAAACAAGGGAGACAAAAGGACACAAAGGGGAGACAAAGGGAAGACGAAGGAGACAAGCATTAACGGCGGCAGAGCGCGGCAAACAAAGCGCCGATCCAAAGCCAAACAAGGGAGACAAAGGAAAGACAAAGGGACACAAAGGGATGACAAAGGGGAGACAAAGTGGAGACAAAGGCGAGACAAAGACGAGACAAAGGCGAGATAGACAAAGGGAAAACAAAGGGGAGACAAAGGGAGACAAGCATGAGCAGCGGCAGAGCAGCGGCAAACAAAGCGCCGATCCAGAGCCACAAGGGAGGCAAAGGAGAGACTAAGGGGAAACAAAGGTAGACAAAGGTAGACAAAGGGAGACAAGCATGAGCAGCGGCAGAGCAGCGGATCAAAACAAGCCGAAATGACAACTAATGCTGAGAGTTCCATGCTGCAAATGATCGGTTTCGCAGACATCCACACACACAGTACGCTTCAGGCTTACATCCAAGTGGACGATGCCATGACTCAGAGAAGAGATCAAGCCAACAACGGAATTAAGAAATTTCAGCCTGTTTCTTCCTCAAACAACATACCTGCAAAATGAGCAACGGTTTCCAATAATCCACTTCAAGTAAGCATGTTGGTTCTCAAACCCTTCAAATCCACCAAAGCATCGAAAGCAAGCACAGCACTGTTAAGCATATAGTTTTTGTTCCCAAATTGAAAAAGAAATGTCGCATCAGAGATCTCCTGACATGCCGTGTCAACTTCATGGCCCACAAAGGTCAGCAGCCGATTTTTTCCTCCTGTCCAAAGCTCTCCCGAAGGCACCACCGCTTTGCCACCCTTGCCTGACATACGATCCACGAGGCTAAAGCTGCAAAGACAACACATGACATCCGAGCCTTATAACATCCTCTGCCGACGAATCTCAAGGCATAAAGGCCAAGACCTGCCAAACAATGTGAGGTCAAAAGCTTGAAGCCAGCAATGCTGTGATTGGCTGCTGACGATGAGGTGGCCATGGAATGTCCTGAAGCACGTAAATTATTCTGAGCGAGCAAATTAAGTCTTGAAGCAAGTCCCGCCTCTCGATTTCGATTCTCCGCCACCCACTTCTCATCTTCTTCGGTGACGCGAAAAACCTCACTAAGCAAAGATTTCAATGCTGCTTATCAAAGCTTGCAACTTGCCAAAGCCGAGCAACGACAAAACCGGCAAGGTCTTGAAGGCGGAGTGGTCCGGATAAGGACTTGTGGGCCCAGCGAGTGAAGTATTCCGCACGTGCCCACACTTTCTCGTCCATGGGCCCGCCGTACTGTCCGAGCTGGTCCACCCACCAGTCCTGACAGAATCATTTCTACTGCTGCTGCATACTTCAAGGCAGAGCCCAAAGCGCTCCTTGAACAGCTGCCAACGGCGAATGCCCACGTCGGGAATACAGGACGGCAAACAAAAACGCCGATTCGAGGCCCTACCATAGAGGAGCAAGAACCCCGTATAGCTTGTCAGCTATCCGGGGAATAAAAATGCCTAAAACCACCAGCTGGTATTATGTAAGAGGCCGTTTCTTGGATAGGTGGCTATTGTAGGCTATACAAGGTCTTAGCAGACATAATATATACTTCAATCGTGGCAATTGGTCAGCCGCGGCACTAGCTCTTGTGATCCTCTGAGATTGCCCTGTTTCTCCTCCAAGAAGTGGCTTCCTCAAAGCACAAGTGCTTCAAGGAAATTTGGATGTAGTCGACGAAAAAGTCCAAAGAGATGTCAAGAGAGACATGCAGCCAATGTTCGCGACGGAATGACGTTCGGCTATTTTTCAATAGCCTTGTGCTTCATGATGGTCGACAAATAGACTTAGCAAACGGCGGGTGCAGCAGGGAAGTCTCCTGAGTCCGGGAAAGGATTGCGAATAAAAAATCTGGCGCAGCACCGCCTTGGAAGATACTTCGTTCAAGAGATTGGCCAGTGTCCGGACAGCGGAGGGATGGATCGAGCTAGATAGATAGATAGATAGATAGATAGATAGATAGATAGATAGATAGCCGGAGATTTTCCTGGACAGTTTGCCAAGTAGATACATAGAATAGATTGGCATGCCGGCAGATACTGTAGGTTGATCCTCAATTAGATCAGTAGCTCAGCAAGCACATGGGATATATAGACGGAGAGATGGCTATATAGAAAGGTAAGCAGCTGCATAAAAAAATCGACAAATCTCGTTGGGTCTTTTAACACCATCCATGAACCAACAAGCATTGTTAGCCACCCATCGTTAGCCACCCAGGAATCAGCAACCACTGTTCGGACATCGACCAACCATTGTTAGGCACCCATGAACTGTAGGCGTCCAAATCGTCCAAATCACCAACCGAACACCATCGCAGCCAAATCTTGGGGTTCCATTCAGGCCGCGGTTAAGCATCAACCGTCGGCCGAAAAATGATTGACCATCATCAACCACTTTTCAACGATTACCCTCAACAGTTCTTCACCATTTGAGAGTTTAATCATCAAGCATTTGTCAACACTTATTAAGCATTCTCAACCGTGAAAAAGAAAGATCTAATGAAAGTTTCATCATCAACCATCAATTATCAACAGTTCTGGACCCTTCTAAATGGCGGAAAAAATCAGAGTTCTTCCTTGGACTTTGTTGGCATATAAAAAACATCTCAATGAGAATCCTATCTCCCATGCCGTGGAAAGCGTGGGAAGGTGCCTCGGCCTCTGCGGCATCTGCCGCATCTTGTGCTAGGGCAGAGCGCAAGAGGCGCTCATGCTGCTCACTTCGGTCGCTATTTCCGTGGTGCCGTAGGTAGCACAGAACCTGAGGTGACAACCGTGGTGAAGGGTTGATGTGCTGATTCCTGTTGTAAGCTGCATGTTTCTTTTCCAAGCTGAGTAGCTGGTGGCTGTTGGCTGTTCATCAAATAACAACGCTACATTTTGAATTCATTGTTGAAAAAAAACTCACCATGTCACCAATTGTGGACCAACATCTCGTTCACAATGATCAACTATTTTCAGGACAATCACCAGGGACCGATGATTGTTGACTATTCAACCATGACCATGATAGTTAATTAAGCACTACATAGTGCACCCGTAATCACTCAACGAAGAAGTTTGAACACATAGTCGCAACTATATATATGTTAACCCACAATCTTATCACCCCTATTTCTTCATCTACTTATTAACCATCACTATTCACCATGGGATGATTGAAACGATGAATGAATACTCAACCATTTCTTGATCATCGTCAACCATGATTTCTTTACCGCCATTGTTGGGGTTTAATCATTCAAAGCAGCCGGTTAACCATTATATAGTTCATTCTAAATTACTATCAGTTAACCATGGGTTCAAACATTGGTAGACCATTCGTGCACCATCAACCACTCAAAACAGTGGCCTTCGATCATCCAGTGCTGTAATCCATATGTCGTATGGGTAAAATACCAATGTTAGCCGCTAGGCGGTTCTAACCCATCCCAAAGATACAGTTGCCAAAAGAAGCCAGCATTCCCAGTTGTGGTTCGAAGAAAAAATGTCAATCTTGAAACCCCCAACCAGTTTGACATGTAGTTGTTGTCTGCCCTATTCTTATTGGTGATTATCCCCTATTATCTATCCACCATTAAGCATTGCTACTCATCACTCCCAACCAACGATAACTTTGTTGCTTATTCACCATAGTTGACCATCATGGGTTACCATCGAATAGCCATCAATCATAATCAGCCTTTAGACAACCATCAAGTTTATTAACCATCGATACCCTCTCTTATCCATAACAAATCATCAATGACCCTGATTATCCATCAATCACCGTTACATTAACCATCATGAATCATGAACCATCAATCATCTTTGTTCACTAGCCATCAATAATCCTTCACAATCATGAGCCGCAACAACCTTTATCAACCATCAGTAACCACTAGTCATATGAGTCATTAGCCATAACTATCAACTAGAAACAACTAACTAATCATTAATCAGTACAATCTACTAGCAATAATTCACCATGATTAACATGTATTGACAATCATAGTTAACCATCAAATCATCCTTGGTAACCATCATCTTTTAACCATAACTTATCACCACTATTTACCACTATTAACCACTAAAAGAACCCTATTAACCATTACCAGTAGTACCCGGGCAAGCCGGGGGCGGAAGTTTCC
>VSDK01025482.1:332992-425261 GCA_009767595.1 Symbiodinium kawagutii | reverse complement strand
ACCAACCAACCAACCAACCAACCAACCAACCAACCAACCAACCAACCAACCAACCAACCAACCAACCAACCAACCAACCAACCAACCAACCAACCAACCAACCAACCAACCCCAACCACCTCACCATCCTCACCCTGGCCGCCCCACGGGACCATCGTTGGGTGTCGCCCCCTTCGTGGCCTCTTGCAGCTGTTGCTCCAGGACTTCCACGGTCGGCTCCGGCGTGCCGAAGCGATAACTCACCTGGCGCGACATGGGAGGAACCGGAACCGGTGCCCCGGGTCGCAGGGTGACGAACGAACCACTGGGCGAAGCAAAATCTACAGTTTGGTACCAGTAGAAGTTTTTTTTCGATTTTTTTTACCAAAGATAGAAGGTTTTGAAGCGAAGTTTTAAGTAAACTTTAAGCCAGCAAGTAATTCCATTGAAGTCTACCCATCAAAGCTTTAATCCATGGGATCCCATGGGTCAGTTCCAGTAGCAAATGGGTGACTGAACACGTTTTGCGACTGACCAGGGGCCGAATGAACCCATAATGTAAACAATGAGCTCAAAGAGCTTTATTTCTTTTCGCAGCGATCATGGAATGGGTACAATTGTAACAAGGTATGACAACCTTACCTTGATGGGTTGAGCTAACGATGGCTTGTTGCACATAAGTCAGTTAGAAGAAACAATATCCTAACAACTTTGGACAAGTAAGTTACAACCAACAAACACCTATCTATCAACCTATGAATTACACTAACAATATGTTGTGAGATCAAGATCAACAACTACTACCTTTGGTTAGGCCACTCCCGGTAGCACCAACTGGCTCCTCCTTTAAGGGTATAAAAGGATACCCGCGGCTCCGAATCGCTCCGTGCCAGCCTCCGCCAATTTAAAATGATTGATAATGATTAATTTGGACTGACTACGAGGGTGTTAGGTTGAATCCCGGGCCGTATGCCTATTGCTGAAATACTCACCTACCCACTTATGTGTGGATTGAGATTGACCCACCGTCATATCATAGAAATTGCTAATAAAGTCAATTGATTGATATCTGATATCTCGTTAATTAATCATGCTTGCTGGTTGAAATTAGTAAGCATGGTCTTACTAATTGCTGTAGCGATTGTTCAACATGTTCATTATTAGCCATCATCATTGAACCTCTTGTTTCATGTTATTTAATCACTATTGTCCCGTATTCTCAGCAGTTGCTCATCATCATGATTGATTCTCACTACACTCCGGTAAAGTATCCTGGTTGGGGATTGCCGAAGGGCAACTCAACCCCAGAACTGTGCGCCAAAGCTGTGCTCTCGCCTCGGTCGTTTCAGTCCTGTGGAGCTATGCGCAAGGGTAACACGGCCATGGGTACAGTCGGCGACTTGGAAACACAACAAGGCCGCGGGCCGCTTTGAACATAGGTGTGGCTGATCATGCCTCCTGGTCAACGAATCATGACATATCAAAATGATCATGGTACTAATTAAGGGTGAATCCCGTCTTTTTTCATAGGATTGGAGTTTCTAGTGTCTGATAATAGGGGATAGTGAATAACAATCATGATGTTATATGATGTTTAATTAGTTATATAATGAATAATGGCTAAAAGCAGGGGATAACTAAGAATAATTAATAGTAAAACTACTCCTATGTGGGTGCTTCCAGTCTATTAGTCATTTATAGCAATATAGCAAACCAACCATTTTGGGGGGATCCCCAACTTCAAGAAACGCTCATATATCATAATCACCATGCTTAATAAACAACAAATCATTGTATATCATCGTCATATAGTCACTCATGATCAAACGACTACATAACAAAATGTTTGATCAGCCAATTGCCCAAAAATCTTCTGACTGGAAGAACTTAAAACCATATCCTCGCCATGACATAGGAGGTAACCAGTGGGTTTCTACCAGCTCGTTGCAACTGCGGTCTGGTACCTACCATTGCATGGCAACTGGTTGCCCAACAGGTGGGTCTGACAGTGCCCAATTCACCCATCTTTGGCCAAGTCGCTGCTCTGCACCAGTTCTTTGGCCAACTACCCTCCGGCAATCCCTGGTTGCGCTAAGTTCATCACAATTTTCATGGATAAAAGGAGCATAAATCATGGATTTTCCAAGATACCAAATTGATTTGCCAGAAGGTAGTGTTCTGTAGTGCTGTACGGAATTTTCCTGAGCAAATTGACCCATCAAATCACAATGTACATACATATCGGTCTCTGCAGCAAAAAAGGCTGCGGACACTCGTTGGCAAGGTCAACCCACTAAGGTTCTTGTCAAAACGAAGGCCTAAATTCAAAGTTTGCAGGTTGACTGGCAAGGTGACTTGATCCAGGCTCTGTCTGAAATCATCCCCAAGAGTCAAAGTTTGCAGGCTGCTGGGCAAGGTCACTTCTTCCAAGCTCTGATTGAAACAGCGGCCAAAAGTCAAAGTTTGAAGAGTGCTCGGAAAGCTTAACCGATCAAGGCTCCGATTGAAATGATATCCCAAAATCAAAGTTTTCAGGTTTCTTGGCAAAGTCGCCCGATCCAGGCTCTGGTCAAAGTTAGCGCCAAAAGTCAAAGTTTGCAGGTTGATCGGCAAAGTGACCCGATCCAGGTTCTGATTGAAGCGATCCCCAAAAGTCAAAACTTGCAGGTTGGTGGGCAAGGTACCCTTTTCCAGGCTCTGGTTGAAGCAGTCGCCAAAAGTCAAATTTTGCAAGTTGCTTGGAAAGGTGACCCAATCCAGGCTCTGGTCGAAACACCTGCCGAAAGTCAAAGTGTGCAGCTTGCTCGGCCAAGTGACCCGATCCAAGCTCTGGTTGAAACGATCGCCGAAACTCAGAGTTTGCAGGTCGCTGGGCAAGGTGACCTGGTCCAAGCTCTGATTGAAATTGTAGCCCAAAGTCAACATTTGCAGGTTGCTCGGCAACCTGACATGATCCAGGCTTTGATTGAATTGATCCCCAAATGTCAAAGCTCGCAGGCTTCTGGGCAAGTTCGCCCGATCCAGGCTATGGGAGAAACGATGGCCAAAAGTTAAAGCTTGCAGGAAATTTGGTAAGTTGACCCAATCCAAGCTCTGATTGAAACAAACACCGAAACTCAATGTTTGAAGAGTGCTTGGCAAGGTCACCAGATCCAGGCTCTGGTTGAAACAAATCCCAAAAGTCAGAGTTTGAAGAGTGCTCGGAAAGCTTAACCGATCGAGACTCTGATTAAAACGTTTTCCAAAAGTCAAAGTTTGCAGGTTGCTTGGCAGCGAGACCCAATCCAGGCTCTGGTCAAAATCATTGCCGAAAGTCAAAGTCTGCAGGTTGCTCGGCAAGGATACCTGGTCCAGGCTCTGGTTGAAGCAACTACCGAAAGTCAAAGTTTGCAGGTTGCTAGGAAAAGTGACCCGATCCAGGTTCTGATTGAAATCTTCGCCAAAAATCAAGGTTTGCAGATTTTCGGGCAGGGACACCAGATCCAGTTTCTGGTCAAAACGACTGCCAAATGACAAATTTCGCAGGTTGTTCGGCAAAGTGACCTGATCCAGGTTCTGATTAAAATCGTTCCCAAAAGTCAAAGTTTTCAGGCTGCCGGGAAAGGTGACCAGATTCAGACTGTGGTTGAAGCAACCGCCAAAAGTCAAAGTTTGTAGGTTGCTCGGCAAGGTGACCCAATCCAGGCTCTGATTAAAATGAAATCCCAAAGTCAAAGTTTGCAGGTTTCTCGGGAAGGTCACCTGATCCAGGCTTTGATTAAAATGAAATCCAAACGTCAAAGTTTGCAGGTTGTTTGGTAAGGTGACCTCTTTTATTCTCTCATTAAAGTGAATGCCAAGAATCAAGGTATCAAGGGATTGGGGAAGGTGGCGCAGGCAACTCGAGGATGCCACACCTGCTATTTGCGTCACACCTTCTAATGCATTCTCTCCCTCAGAAACGGAGAATCCCGCGACAAATCTCAAAGCAGTAGGCAAATCAGTGGGAACGTAGGTGCAGGACAGTGTTGCGGCACCAGTGATGCCTTGTTCTCGCAATGTTTGGTGCAACTTCAAGGGTGTAGCAAGGTGGTGGAGGGTGGGCCTTGCACCTTTCTTTGGCGAAAGTTGCCTTGAAACAATCTGAACCACTTCCCTTCCCAATGTGGAAGGAAAAAGGCTGATGATGCATCCTTCACCATTTAAACAAAGGATATGAAGTTCAATCAAACGAGTGCCCTCACCATATGATGGCTCCACATAGCCATCATGTCCGCTGCACGCCATGTTGAAACTCACATTGATGATCCTCGAATGCTGGAGCCACTGCTCAAAAGTGACCATTGGCTGAGAATAACAGCAACAACAACACCCAAAAGGCCATACCTGGGTGGGTCCAGCACATCATGGAGCAATGGTCATAAGCGCAACTAACGAAAGAAGGGCAATGTCTATAGACTACATGATCTACATCTATCCCATGTTGTATGTATTCTATGATTGAAATATTTTACCGTACCACCCTCCAAAAATGTCATCGTATAAACACGTTTGCTATGCGATGAAGTGTCTTTGAACACATGTTTCATAGCTTTGAATAAGTTCAATCCATGAAATCCACTTACAATGGTGTCACTATCATCATGTATCAAGACTATCTCATTCTGACTGGAGAGGCAAAGAACTATGCACCATAAGTCCACCAAACACTGCACCAACTTTTCCTTTGAGACGGCAAGCTAAACGTAGACATCTTCAGCCGCGTTTTGTACCCTGACCCTCCGTTACCCTACCCAACACCATGGATGTAAATCCCAAAATCAGAGGGCTTTGTTGGGCAATTTGTCCCAAACAGAATTAGTCTATAACCAGAAGGCAAGTGCCTGTCAAGGTATGTTGACATCTCATCAAACACCTAGATGTTCCCACAATGGTTAGTGATCAGTTCCCGGAAGTCTTAGTTGCGGAAGTCGAGTCCCCCACTTGGGTCAGTCCTGGAAACTTGCAACAAGTACGGTGCGGAGGACCCGAGGATATACCACAGATATTCCAACAATAGCTGCTTGGTGGTTTCAACCCCTAAGAAAATTTTGCCTTTCTCTCGGTTCCTTAAAGAGCCCTTGCCCAGCCTGCAGCGGCATCACAAGGACTCTTTTGCGCAGTATGAACATATTTGTGAACCAATCAAACATTTGCTAATCAATTAATAAACATATTAGTGAACCACCAGGTGAAAATAAACAAATAAAACAACAAACCGAATAGCCTTCAACAAAAGCTGCTTGGTGGTGTAGAATCCTCCAGTGCGGGCCCCTAACCTGCGATTCCTGTTGATTTCGAACTATCTTCGCTGGGGCGATTCTGACCAGTTAGAGGGGTGGAACTAACCCAACTTACCTGGTGCCCCAACTGACCCAACTTCTACCTGCCCGGAGGTGTGTTCCATCCCAGATACCCATCCCAGTTGGAAGGGGAACCAATGGCCAGGTTCCAACGTCCGGGTTCACGTCCTCGGAGTTTGAGATCTTACGCCAGTGGCACTCCTGCAGCGAAATTTGCGAAACGGGGCCCTGGTTCGGCTGCACCGGCTGGACCATCAGCCCATGAATGGTTCAGTGAATGAACATGGTCATCATCACTATGAACATGGATGGTTCATGGTTTATGGTTTATGACCATGTTCATAATGAGGATGATCATGATAATCATTAGCCCATGGATTATGGTGGCTAATAATGGTAATTCATTATAATGATTATGGCTGATAATCATCATTGTCATCAACTATCGTAATCATAGTATCAGAATGGTTGATAATAGTGGCTAATAATGGTTAATGATAGCCAACAATGGCTGATCATGGTTTGAGGTTGCTGTTGATAATGGTTGATAGTGATTAAGAACTGTTGATAATGGTTGATAATGGTTGATAATAGTTAATGATGACCCCAAAAGTGTTAATTAATCAAAAAATCTAGCTGAACCATTTCTAGTTGATAGTTCATCGTGTTTATGGTGGTTAATATCAAAAAAACATTCTATTTTGGGTGATTAAGCACCATTACTGGGTAAACCTCATAAAAGAACATCAATTTAACCACAATTTACCCACCATTTAACTATAAAATAAAACATGTTTGAGTTAAACATGATGACCCATTTCTAGTTGAAGCATTCGAGAGCAGCTTCCCGCCTGCGGGACCAAACCCGACCAGGGCAGCCACCTGTGGCGACCCCTGGGAGAGGACAGGGGTGGGTCCATGGTTTGTTAATGGATCATAGTGCTTATATAGGGTTTTCTATGGATTATGATGGTTATATACAGTTCTTTGGATAATTATAGTTGATCATTGGGAGCAATAATCAACAATAGTAGGGATATACCAACTAGATGGTGGTTTTAGAGGCGATTGGAATGATTAATCATAGAGATTGATAGAGGATAGTCACCAACAAACTCATGGTCAAACAAACAAGTACTCAATGGTGGATTCTCAAGCCAGTTTGGGGACATCGAACATGGATGGTTTATAATTTTACATGGAAAATATTGGATGAAAACTGCGGGGTGGCCTAGTTTGAGAAGCACACAACTGACAAACCCATTTCTTGCAAAGGTTACAGTTTGTTCAACGCGTTGCGTTCTACAAGTTTTATGGTGGTGCTGGTGGTGGTTGTGGTGGCAGGTAAGGGCCGCAGCTGTTTTGTTAACAGCGTGTTCTCTCTGCAATCATTCAGATGCTTCTTTTCATTGTCAAACCATCATTGTTCTGGTCAATTTATTGACCTTGCATAATCAACAATCAACCATTGTTTGTGATTAGCTATTTCAAGCTATCATGCGCAATTGCTATCAACCAATCTTGAACGAAAGATCCACAATCACAATCCCCAAGTTTAACATAGATAGGTGATGATGGCTCTCCAGATCTGAGTGATCTACCAATATCGCATCTCTCATTCACAGCCACCGACCAGCAGCATAGCCAACCATGGCCCGGATGGCCCCATCCCATCACACCTTCATCGCACCTCGCAGCGCGAAGAATGGACAACTGATGGTTGGATCATGGTCGAGTGATGGTTGAATATAGTTGCCAATAGTGGTTGCATTGCAGAGTAGTTCGTAAATTGGTTAATAGTGGTTGATTGGTGATAAGCGGCCGATGATTCATTAATCAATTAGTGGTTGATGATTTATTGGTTTGATCAATTTGTGTTTGATGATTCATGAATGCCCAAGAATGAATCATAATGATAAATTGCTTGCAAATGACAGCCAATAATGGCTAGTCACTTGGGGCCAAAATAATGGTTCATGATGGCGAACAAACAGCGAAGCCAAAATCACCAAGCACCTCCAACCACCCATTTCAGATTCCTGCTTAGCATGATGGACTTCCCCACCCGCAAGAGTCATGTTGGAAAGCATGCCGCACAACGGTGGGAGCACTCTCTATCGCTTGGAGATGACTGTCCAACGAGCAAGAACAAACACGGCTCCCATTGGATACTCAAATGTTTCATGGCTGAACCTTCGATGGTGGATTTTGACCTGTGACAAACATTGTTCGATGTGTTATTGTTGTTGTTGCTGCTGTTCTTGTTCTTGTTCTTGTTGTTGTTGTTGCTGCCGTTGTCAATCATTATTTGTTCTGGTCATCGTTACTGTTTCATTTGAACTACTGATATTACAAACATTCTATGCAACAACCATTGTCAGACACTGTTGAAAATCAAAACTATTTTGCGATGTTCAGCAGCGTCATAGCGCTTGCCAAAGACATGGCGAATCCTAGGAGCTGAGGTGCGTAACCATCAATCACCAACCACGACTAACCATCACTCATCATCACCTCATCTCAAACAAGCCTCTCTTCCCATAGGTTTCATTCCTAACAATGTCAAACTGACCTAGTCGTGCGCCGAACGTCCTGCATGAAAAATAGCTGGTTTACAGATTTACCGATTTACCTGTAAGAAATGGTCATTGACTATATGACTATAGTCACAGTTACTATTTTTATGTCGGAACCAGGATTTACTTTTACTTCAAAAAAAAGCCACCACCTTGCAACTAACCACAAATCCCCACATAGTTGCCACTAAATAGTACCAGGATTTACTTCAAAAACTAGCTGGGCAACTAACTATTGTTACTTATTATACTCTACTATTAACCATTAACCAGCTAGTTAACCATATTGTTATTCACCCCTATTATCCCCTATAACCAGCGGGTATATCCCCCATTATTAACCATTAACCAGCCAGTTTACACTGCTTGACCCAGCTCACCAAATAGCTGGGCAACTCACCATGACTCACCACCCAGCAGCACCACTGGATCCCCGCACTTCTTCGAGTCGCCCGATGTGGCACTTCTCCGAGGCCTTTGGCCTCCGCCAATGGTGCGCAGTGGTGACCATGGACCGAAAAAAACGACGCCATGCCATCAGTCCGCAGGTTTTGAAGGGTCGTAGTGGTTGCTAATTGATGTTTACTTGATGATTCATGATTAGGATTGATGATTGAGAGTGGTCAATGGTCTCCATGGCAAAATCATCTTACATGGATTTATCAATTTCTTCCCCAAAACCCCTTATAATAGGTGAGCAAAAATCCATTGTTGCCATACCAAGCATCCATGAAGCTTCCTAGAATCGATACATTTCCTCCTCGAAGCGCCATACTAACTCGCGAGTTGGACCTGTTGCCGAAAAGGCCAGTCCCGATTGCGCTGAGTGCCCCACGGCCAGCAAGCTTGGCCTGGGCAGCAGCTAAGGGCCATGGCTTGATACTGGTTCTATCATGGTTACATTGGTTAGGGATGATGAATCATGGTCAGTAAATTACCAATGCTAAGACTTAAGATTGGTTAGATACTTGAACTAACGAGGGTTTATTTACGGTGTGTAATGTTCCTATACTATTACCCAGTACCAACAAATGTTCAAAGTTGATATTAGTTAATCAACTAATATAAATGATGCGTGTAATGGTTAGTAGGATTAACGGCTATTACGGTCAATAATATGGTAAAATTATCATGTTCAATGATTGCAATTCCAAGCATCATGTGGAGATATTGTGCCGCGTTGGAGCTGTGTAATGTTGCACCATTCCGCGGCTATCGTCTTTGGGGAGTCCCAACACATGAACTTCTGAGTGGGTGCTCCACCACCCCGTCATGAAAACTATGGGTGATTAAGCAGGGGATTATAGGCCATTCAAAGGTGATATACCAACTATGATGGTTGGTTTATTACCATAAATGACTACTAGTGGCCAACCAATTGTTTCTTACTACTAGGGACAATTAAAAACGTGTCGATCACATCAAACCACCAACCAGTTTATTTCCCTAGAACTGGGATTGGGACTCCAAGTCATGGGCTACTGTTCGTTGCCTCTTTTCAAGCCAGGGAGGTCCATCTGAGCCATGGTACCAAATGATTCATTATCTTGGATAAGGGTCATCCACCAGTAATAGGACTGTTATGGAATATTGATGGTTATCAAAGTCCATCTATAGGTGGGACTACTATGGATGACAATGGATTACCATCTCAAAGTCCCGTGAAAGTTTACCATCCCCTGAAAGATTGCCATCCCCATTAGAGTACCATCTGGCAGTGGATCAAAACCATATACCCCTGGTTCCCCATCATTAACCATTGTTTTCCCCATGATTTTTGCTTGTTATCCCCTATGCAATTGGTAGGTTAACTGCTTGACCCAGCTCGCCATGTAGAGCTGGTATATCCCCTACTATTGTGCGCGGCTTGCGGACCACTGCGGCGTTCAGAAATGGCCCAGCTGGTGCAGACCATATCTAAGGTGGCACAAGTGGATGTAGAAACAAAAGAGAAAGCAAATTAAACCGGTTCAAATTGGATACAGCATAATAAAGTCAACATCATCCACCTGTGTAGGGACGTCCAGTTATTCTGGACATGTACTGTCTGTGCCTACTAACTCGGTGTGCCCATCCTTCATTGAAATCACGTTGGTCAGAGTCATCTGGTTGCCATGTCCGGTCCAGTTCCCGAACAGGGATTTGCGGTGGTTCAGCAAGTGTCTTCGGTGGTGTGAGAAGTTGACAATGAGTGGTGATCAAGGGCCCCCAGACATGTTGGCCTGGGAAAGAGCATCGTAGCTTGAAGCCTCCCTTGCCATGACTAGCACCAAAATACCTCAAACTGGTTGCAGTTACGCGGTGATCTGGCATGTGTTGAAATTGCAGCAATTTCTGTAAGCTAGTGATGGCACGTTCAAAAGACAGCACTTGAGCTGCATACGGCGTGTCCGGGTCCAGCAAGGAAAGTCGGACAGGTTTGAAATCTGCCCTGCGTCCACCTTGGTTCACCACAATTCCTTCCTGGGTATACCACTGAAAGCTCCAACAAAGTTCAAACCATGTGACTCCTGCATTGCAAGGGTCGGGATGTTGCGGCCAGTGTACTCCAGCCATCCAGTCGAGAAGCTGTGTTCCATATCGAGTCCCCCATAGGAAATATTGCAAAGGTTCCCGTGGCAAATCATTCAACTGTCGCATTACGTCTGGATTGTGTGGCTCCCAGGCAATGAGCGAAGCAATCTGCTTGGTCCATGAGGTCTCCCTTGTACCTAATGGTTCGTCTGCTTCCTTGGCTTGAAACAGGTGCGCCCTAGCTGTTTGCAGGGCTGGCAAGTACTGATAAACATGCCCGACGGATGCAGTGTGCTGGATATGATGTTGAAGATCTTCCCCCAATGGAAAAAGTCGCGCAAAGTGCGCCACAGCAGCCTTGGCTGCTCGGTCGGCTGCTTCATTCCCTTGTCTGTGCATGCTCTGAAGAGGAGTCTCATCTGCCGTGGGTTGCTGGTGTCCTTTGACCTTGTGCACAGTACATGAAGGTTGCAACGGTAGCAATTGCGAGGTAAGGTCATGGTTGGATCTCTTGGCAAGGTCATGCTGGCGCAAACCAGGGTCAAAAACAGTGGCATGAACCCCCATGGCATAGGCTGAATCTGTGTGCAGCTGTGGCAAAGGTGTCTGCAAGTGCATGGGTGCCAACGCTGCTTCCAACTGGATCAATGCACTGAGTTCGGCTCGGCTGATGGTTTGTCGCCCTGGACATTCGGCAACTGCCAAGGTGTGCATGCGATAACCCTGTCTCCAGTCCCCTGCATCAAGTTGTTCAGCAAAACACACTATTACCGCAAAAGCCGCCCGGCGATAGGCAGGAAGGGTCGGGTTGGTGCATGATCCATCTGTGTAGAAAAAGACAGGCCTACCCTGTTGGCAATCGGTCAGGATGCGCTGAAGAAGCATGGGATCAAAATGAGCAGGTGCAACATGCTGGAAATACCATTGTTGAAACTCAAAATGCTCAGGTTGATAAACCAAAGGAAGTTGGGCGACAACATCTGGTGAGTCTGCAAGGGCCTGAACTGCCTGTTCATGTGCATGTCTAACGTATGCCGTGGCAGCACATTCAACCAAGCGATGCACTCGCGTGTCTTCAGATGAACAAAGTGCACAGGTGTGATCTCTGTCCAAAAATTTTCCAAGCTGGCGAGCCAACATGGAGGCACCAGTGATGAATTTCAGCACTTGTTGAAGGTCTGCATCTGACAATTGCTTAAGCAGGGTCAGGGTAGCACGGCGGTCAGGGACCGGTAGATGCTTCCATTCTGGGCGTACAAGCTTGTCAGCAAAAACATGTTGGAGCCAGGCACGGTCCAAAGCCAACTTGACTTCCTTCATGTCCGCAGTGAGCAATGGAAACTCTTCTTTGGTGTGGGTTTGAATGATAGCTTCCTTGGTGCAATGCCAACCCAGTCGGTGAAGGTTGTATGCAAAGGCCCCAGCTGGCCCCCATACTTCATGATGAGAACAGGAGTGCCTTGACACTCGATAGCAAAAGGCGGAGCACATTGAGTCAGGCATAGCCATCAGAAATTGTCTTACTTGGCGTATATTGGACCAGATCAAATGGAGCGTGGGATCATCAAGTTGGGGGGAAGCAAACATGCATGCAAGGAAGGAGTTGCTGACAGCCTTGCCGGGTATCAATGTTTTTGCTATGGCACTTCGAAGGTCTGTCAACCAATGTTGGCCCACGACATAGGTGTGTGTGCCCCACAATGCTCTCAACAAGGAGTAGTGCGCAATCAAGGATCGGCTGCGTACGGTGAGTTGCATTCTGCGTGCCCGGATGATGTGTGACAATGCAATCTGGTGACGTCTGCGTTGAGGTGTTCTAGATTGAACCTTGTTGTAGTTCAAAACATAACCCAGTTCCTGGGCAGTCGAGAGAACTTTGATGTCGGCAACCTGTGGACACAAGGTGCGCATCGTATGTTTCCACTCCTTTTTCCTTGTAGTGGCGGTTGTCCAGGTCCATGTCTTGTTCCAGTCAATTTGGACCAAGATGGAAGCAGCATAACGAATGGTAAATTTGACACCCATTTTATTGTTAGTAGTGGAAGTGGTGATCCAGCTCCAATTGTCGGCATAGATGGCCGGGGTGCATGCGACAGTGTCCATGACATATGCCCAGATGTAGCTCAAACTGATACACACGAGTATGCTCCAGGTGTCTCCTTCTGCGGCACCGGTGGTTCCTATGGTACCTCGATGGTACGAGCCATCTATCTTCCACCAACGTGTTTGACAATCAACTGTGTGGCACCAAAATTGGGCAAACGTGGAAGGGATTCCACATCGAATCATGGCTTCAGTTCCAGGTTTTCTTGGAAGTGTATTGAAACACTTTTTCAAATCAAGAGTCATCCCTTGCAGGTTCCTATGTCTGCCGGGAGAGTTCGATCTCTGTTCAAATTCGAATTGGGTCTTCATGAGGTAGTTTTGTGGGTTCCTACCTGGAATGAAACCTATGATACTCTTGGGCATGGTGCGTGCCCATTGGGCAAGGACCTGCCCAGCGGTGACCGCTGCATACCATCTGTATATCAAAGGTAGAACTGTGATTGGTCTCACATCCGCTGCTGTTCGCTTTAAGGGATCCTTCTTTAAAGGCACAGTCAAAGCATGGTTATGTTCCTCTGGCCATGATTGATGGAGAAAACGTGCAAAGATATCTGCCAATGCCCGAACAGCCTGGGGGCCAAGTGATTTAAGTTCATCTGCGAAAAAGCCATCACTTCCACGGGCAGTCTGCGAGTTCATGTGTTGGGCTGCTTGGAGCCACAAGCGAGGGCTGGAAAGATCGATGCTGAGATCAGGCAAGGAGGGTACTTGGTTCAAGATGTGTCGAAAGTCAGCCCATTGTGTCTCTGTTTGTTGTGAAGTTTGTACATCTCGTCGCCAGTACTGATCCCAATGTGTTTGCAAAAGAGCAGCAACTTGGGCTGGATCTGACGTGCAATCCATTTGGAGGAGGGTTCCATGTTCAGGGAGGGTGTGTTCTGCGTCGTCAATCATCACTGTCAAAGCTTGACCATGGATGGCCTGTGGGTGCAGCACACAGTTGGCATAGAGCAGCGGCCGATCTAATCTAAGGCCAGATGGTTCGAACACACGGATTTCTGCTAATCCATGATATTGCTCAATCACCTGGGCACTGTAGGTGCGTGAGGTTTCAAGTTCGTTCACCGGAGGTGTGTTGTTCCCCTTGATGGTTCTCATTGTATTGCGCAGGGCACCTTTGTGTTGGTCATAGCTCAGGGCGAATTGTGCTCTCTGTTTACGAGTGTGTTCCAGTTTTCGGCACTGGCTGTCGATGTGATGGCGAAGCAACTGCACTAAGTCATTCAAGTATTCAGTAGTGGGATGCACATATGGAAAAGTACCTAGCTCAGGCAAGGATGCACACCATTGAGGGAAACCGTGAAAACCTTTGGCTCGAGTAATAGCCCTCCATTCCAGGGCCAGGTGGTGCCAATGCTGTTGAGTGGTGTGCGTGTGAGTCAACTTGTGCAAGCGATGAGCATAAGATTGAATGCGTCGCAATTGGCGCGTTTGCAAGGCAATTCGATGAGTAACTGTCTCAGTGGGTGGGGTATACTGGCCCTCACATGCTTTGGCTATAGGTTTTACTTGACCTCGCGAAACCAGCTTGACAGGCTTCATGCGGCCCCGTGAATTACGAGGTAGACCATTGACCGGGTGGTTATCAGGGTCCTGCTGGTGCTGCTGCTTCAATGTGCGATCAACTGCCCGTTCACACGTCTTAGCCCATAGTTTCAGAGCATCAGACATGGACAGGGTGGTCGCATCAACATGTGTCCACAAACCAGCAAACTGGTCATCTGCTATGGTTTCATCAAAGTGTTGGGTACACCAAGTGGCAGGAAGGTTCCAAACCTGCCTCGCAAGCAGTTCGGTGGGCATATTCAAGGTAACGATGACTGGATCATGATCATGAAAAGCCTTTGGCTTGTCGACATGGATGGTGCTCACAAGGGCAGAAAGGTGCGGACTAAAAACAAGTTGATCATGGCACGTGGATTCTCTGCAGGTATTCGGCATAGGTGTGTGTAGCAGGTGCGAATGAAGGTCGAGAGTGCTCTGGAATCTGCGTTGTTGAAAATATGCATAGGCATCCAATGTATGCAAAGGCATGTTGAAATCACCTGCCAAAATGGTGGGCAGGTTGACCATTTCAGTCAATGTGGCTGCTTCACTCAAAAGTTGATTGGTTTTGTCCTTGGCATCTCGCAACGAAAGTGGGTATCCGTATACAGTGATTACATGAACTGCCAGGTTGCCCCAATGAATTACAGCGGACACAAGTCTGGTAGCAGCTGCTTCTGTCGGACACTGAACTCTTGAAGGCCTAATGGGTGCCTTGCTATGTACACTGACCCCAGTGGCTTGGCCTCGTTTGGCTTCATCAGAACTCTGCGCATTGGCATGAGCTGGTGCTGGCTGTGACCAAATGCTTCGATAACCATGATCTCTGAGTTGTTTAGTCATGTAGTGTTGCACCCATGAGGTGGCACTATGCTCTGCCGTGCAAACCACATGTGCTCCAAAGCTGGCAATGGTTTCTTCTTTGTTGAAAATGGCTGTTGGGTTGCAAAACATGATCTGCATGGGTTGTGGACCCGGATTCAAAGCCTCTCCGATCCTGGCTGCTAGCAAAAAATTATGGTCGGAGAGACGGAAATCGTGAAAGAAAGGCACTGGCAAGTAGGCAAAATACCGTTGGTGTCTGCCGGGTGTTTCGGTGGATACCAACTGGCTCATCATCCAAGAATGTTCAGTGGTCATATGACAGCTAACAGGGTGACCAACAAAAATTGCGACAAAAGAAATCTTCCAACAAATAACACAAATGAGAAACAGCATCTCGAGGCGAAGCGGTGAAATGACCTTTACAAAATTGATTCTTGGAAGTTGATAAAAATTGTGCAAAATTCCTTCTACCTGGAGAAGGGTCGATGGCTCATCAGGATATGCTCGAAATTCCATGTGCACACACGGCCTGGCATCGATGGGACCAGCATGAAACTGGGAACATTGTGCTTCATGGAACATTGGTCTCATGGCTTGTGACAGGCAACATGGTGTAACTAAGCACAAGGAGCTTGCGAGTGGCTCAAAAGGATGCAAGGATACTAGCCCCCAGACAGTATCATCTGGATTGCGGTCACTGCAAAGCATGTGGCAAACTTGGTGCAATGTCCGATGAAAATCCCTGCAAAATGTCAAAATTCGCATTATCCCTAGGTTAATGCAAACACTATGACAAGCAAAAATCAAGGTGAAGCAAACTCGGCGACACATGCAGTGACGAAAGGTTTGCTCGAGGTGACCTGGGCTGTCGGCAAGTCACATGGAGTCATCTCCGGAGTCGGCAGTTTTGCGTTTATCTTTGCGAGTGAGCAACTGCTTCAGTTCTTTCATGGTATCGTTGATTCTCGAGTCCTGGTCTGTCAAGGCCTTGGTGAGGGTCTTTTCGAAGTCATCTCGAAAGCCAATGAAGGCTTGCTGCGTGTCTGCATACTGCTTGGCCACTGTGTTTTCAAGGGTCTGAAAACGTTCACTGGATGCTTGTGCTTGCTCCATCTGGGACTGCTTGATCTGGGAGACTGCTGTCTCAAGGTCCTTCAATTGCTGAGCATGTTGGTCCAACTGTGTCGCAGTGGGACCTGCCAAGGATTGTTTGGCGTCTGCAGCTTGAGTGGGTCGCCATGGATCATAGTGAGGATCACCGGTGCGAAATGGATTGGTTTCTTTGGGCGATGCTTGAACCACTGGGGGCTGTGCTGCTTTAGAGCGAGGGCCAGCAATCAATCCAATGGGTTGCATGGGACCTGGAGCTTCCAGCTTTTTCAAAATGACAGGTGTGCCATTGAAAAACATGGTCTGTTTCTTCGGTGGATCTTCAGCAGTGAAAAGCCAGGCACTCCTGCCCAGGGGGCGAGTGGGGACAATGGGCCATTGATACTTGGCTGCCCATTCGGTGAGCACTGTCTTGTCAACTCCACATGGAAGTGGATGGACTTTCCAGGTTTGTCCGGTGGTTGGCAAAACTGGAGGTTCTTGTCCTGGGAAAAAATGGTTCCAAATCTCGGTGAAATGCTTGGATTCCACACGAAGGCCCAACTTCTGCTGCCCTTTGACCAACCCAGCAGCTGCTGGGAAAGCGGCTGCACGGACTTCAATCGCCTCTCGTGGAAGTGCCATCCAGATAACCCGCCAAGAGGTCGATGCTCTTCCAGTCTCATCCTTGGGTGTCAAGTACAGCTTGTTGAAGCCGGAACGTCGCAACATAGGTCGGAGTGCAGCAATCTTGACCTCGGCATGGAACTGCACAGATTGTGCCTGGGCGGGTGGCACTGATTCATTGTTCGCTCGAAAAGTGCGACCATAGGGTGTGAGGAGGTGCTCTGCATGGCCATCTCGGTCTAAAATCTTCTTTGCACATCTGACAGGCATCTGAGTGATCTGTGTCCAAGTTTCTTCGTCATGGTCGCAAGACCACATGGTGAATGCACACTTCTGAACATCATTGGTTTGGACGGTGGGCTGAAGTGCGGAGTCTGTGCAAATGTCCTTCTCACCCAATTGCACCAACCATCCTGCCAAAAGGCAGGTGTCGCCCTGCAAATTTGTGGCTGGAGCTGTGACCCTTTCGGCACGGAGCTGTGTGTCTGGCATGGGGCCCAAAATGAAGAGACCCATTTCATCCGGGGTAATCTTGGTTCCTGATCCTACCCATGGCTCAGCTTGTTGCGGGGTAACCATGCTCAAACCAACTCTGCCTGGGGCAATGTCATGGAAGATTTGGGCCGGCGTATGATCTTGCAATTGAAAGTAGCCAGGCATCAACCTATATTGAGTTGGATCAACATTGCGCGCTTCTCTGATTTGTTTGTGCTGAGTGATCTTCTGAAACTTTCGTTGAGCTCTTTGGATGGATTGGACCGGCCAATGGACATGCAGCTGATCACAAATGGTCTTGACAGCGTTGAACCTTTCATCTCCAGTGAGGTTGCACACGATGCTGGTAACCTTGGGCATTCCAACTTGTTTGAGGATCTGGTCGATGCATGTCGGAACATCTTTGACTGGCATGCCATGTTCCATCAACAGTGAAGCCAATTCTGTGTGCAAAAATTGTTTGTGTTCACTTTTAGAACCAACTCCTCCTGTCATCGGCATGATCAGATGCAGTTTTCTTGGTTGGTTGGCGTGTTTGGGCTGACACCATGCTGCATAAATGTCAATTGCTTCAGTGATGCGCTTGCCGCGAATCAAAGTGGAGGGCTGCGCATTATCATAGTGCATACCATAGGCATGGCGTGAAATGGCAAGAAGTACTTGCGGAGTCAGGGCATCTGTGGTGATTTCAATGACAATCCGGTGGTAATATTTCACCTGGAACACATGATTGCTGGCTGGCTGATGCAGTGATGCAAGAATGGTTTGGTAGAGGCGAGTGCTCACCATATGCTTGAACAAGCTGGTGGGAGTTGCAAAACCTGTGCCAGCAGGGCGAAACAAGAACTGCACTTCAGTGGATGAAATGGCTTGGAAAGCTAATCTTCGATGATGCATCTGCTGCCATGGCATGTCAAGTGCGATGTGCCACAAGGTCGCTGCAATGATCAAAGCCTCACTTTCACCTTCCAACTTGCATACCAGAACATCAGTGTCGAGGGGGACTCGCACAGTGACATTGATTTTGTTCAAAGCCATGGCAACTTCCGTGGCTGAATCCATCATGGGAACTGGCGGAAAGTGGTCAAAGATTCGGGTGTTGTGATTGAACACATGATCCAAAGGAACCTGACCATACTCATCATAAACCTTGTCAGTGTGGTAGTCAATGTGCTTGCAAAGGGCACGCCATGGTTGATCTGATACGGTGGCAACATGTGCAAGGTGGGATTGGTCATAGATCAACAAAGATGGGTATCTGTCACTTGGGCGAAACACCTGGTGTTCATCAACACATCGCATTGGGACTAGCCATCCGGGTTGGGCTGGTCCCATCACGAAAGCTTCCATGGCAGGTTCAAGGAGTGGAGAAAAGTTCAACAGAGTGCAAGGCAAAACGTGATAATCCCAGAGTGAAATGAGATCATCAACGGTCATCGAACGTGCCACTGTGAGGGTTCCATATGTGCCCGGGATGAGAAATGGCATGATGCTGATCGGTGTGTCATGCATGTCTGTGTCCCCGTCCTCAGGTGCAAAAGCTGGGCATTGGGTGGCTTCTTGGGAGGAAATCAGGTGAACACTGTCTTCAGAAGCATCCTCAATGGCAGTCTTGGCAACAACTGGCTCAGAGCGGAGACTCACATTATCCTCCGTGTGAAGCCGTTGTGCCAGTGCAGCTGCATCAGTTGGAAATGCTCGTGCAATGGAGTGGTCCTGGAGTGGCATGTCAGCTGGGGGCGCCTCAGACACTCCATCACTTGAACATGCTCCATGCTGGGTGGCTGGATGATGATGAGCGAATGATTCCAATGCTTCGGGTGCAAACGTGACCACTTCTTCTGGGAACATTGGCAGTGTGGGCGAAATCACCACCTGCTTCTGCAAATCAGGGATGAATGTGACCTCAATGGACATAGCACCTGTCATGGGATCAAAATACGTGTTGTCTGGCCAGGAAGGTGAAGGTGATCCGTCCCAGCCCATCCCTTCAATCATCCTCTGAACAATCATTTTGTGGGGTTTCACATCTCGGTGGGCACAATACCAGGCATATCCATCATAGGAAATGGTCGCAGTGGAGGCTTTCAACCTGGTCTGTTCGGCAAGGTCAATGTGTTTACGCAATGTGGCTTGCTCTGGGGTGGCAAAAATGTGTTTCAATGCATTCCACAAAGCAGAGTATGCGTGATGAAACACAATCTGGTTGCCCACTGCATGCCATGAGAACTTGGCTGGTTCGAGCATCACAACATCCTGAACTTGGCAGTGAAGCAAAGCTTGTTCCAGCGGTTTGTACCATCGTATCGTTGACCTTTCAATCGTGAAATAGCCCATCATTCCCTTTTCAGTCAGCAAGGATGGAGGTAGGTTGTGATGGTTCCCGTAGTTGGCCATGCAAACAGGTGTTTTCTGTGAAGCCGGTGGCACTCGATACTTCATCATATTGCTTCGGGCAGCGAGTGGGGCCGAGGGTGGCAAATAGGCTGGATCAAGATACATCTGAAGTTCATCTTTGGTGGGTGCAAATGCTCGAAGTTCCTCGTTTCCTGAGTAGATGTATGCATCCCATACACTTGGTGCCGATTGATTGCTGTTGCCCCAACCGTCCCAATGGAATTCATGTGGGGTTTCCTCGACTCGTTCGAGGATGGCAAGGTACCTAGGTCTGCGACATGGCAAACGTTCCTGGGCGTCATGGATCCCTTGGTGGAGAAATCGATACCCTGCAAAAGCCACAAGTTTCATGAAAGTTGGATGATGGTCATGTTCCATGAAGTTCTGAACGTTTTCCAACAAAATAGTCTTTGGTCTCATGAGACGGGCTTTCATGAGTCCTTCCACCAGTACCTTTCCGTTGTCTGAATCGAAGCCCTGCTGTTTGGCTGATCCACTCCAGGGTTGACATGGAAATGAAAAGGTCCAAAGTTCAGGTCGAAGCATGGCAATGCTCTGCAGCATCTTCATATCACAAAGGTCAGCATGAAATGTGATTGAGGCCGATTTGTCAACCAACCACAGCGGTGGAAGCTTCACATTTGGACACAGCAAGGTTTTGTGGTTGATCGCATGCATGGCTGCTGATGGCAAATCTGAATCCACTCCAATGATGTGTTGGTAGGGCCATCCATGTGCTGTTGCAAAATGAACAGCATTGGACCATCCCCCCATAGCCCCGCAACAAAGGTCCAGAATTGTGTTTCGTGCAGTGGAGGCAAAGTCCCATGGCATAACCACAGAGTCATCTGTGCATTTGAGTCGGATCATTCTGGTGTCCAGAGTGCCAATGGGGGCAGCAATAGACACATTCGTCATGAGAATATACGTGCTCTTCACCAGTTCTTCTCGAAATGGCCCTTTGCATGGAAACAGGACCCATTTGTTGGTCTTCACAGGTTCCTTCCAGTGAGGTTGGTGAAAATCTTTCAGGTTCGCCAAAGGTGAAGTGACAATGCAAGCCTGCAAGTATTCCTCATTGTATCCCCTTGTGTCAGTCAGCAAAATGTTGAAGACATCTTTCTCGTACAAGTCCGGTGGGTGAAGTATCTCTGTTTTCCCAAGGATCTTGAGAATTGCAGTATCCATGGCTCTAGTGTAGCGCCTACAATCCGTACCACTCTCTCTTAGAGTGGCAGCAGGTTCGCCGCGTTGCAGGCTTGCAGGATTTGAGCCCATCCCCTACTATTGTTACTTATTATACTCTACTATTAACCATTAACCAGCTAGTTAACCATTGTTATTCACCCCTATTATCCCCTATAACCAGCGGGTATATCCCCCATTATTAACCATTGGCCAGCTAGTTGGGGTTGGTTAACTACCAGCTAGTTACATGTATTGCTAGTTTACCAAAACTGCCGGCACCATCCTCCACAGAGCGCATCCACCGCAGCTTTTAAACCGGGCGTTCCAAAAGCCGCCGTGGCCGGGAAGTCGGTCCACGGCAGTTCGGCGACGTTCCAAGACGCGAAGGAGGCCCAAATAGGGCGAGCCTGGGCCAAAAGACACTGCAGAATGGCTACAATAGGGTGATTCATGGTAATTAATAGGGATAATAACGGTGATTAATGGCGATCAATGGTTATTAATTAATGGTGATTAATGGTGGTTAATATGGTGGTTAATATCAATAAAATGGCTATTACTATTATTGATAATGGCTAATAATGGCGTTAATAGTGGTTAATTATGGTGATTAATGGTGGTTCATAGGGATACTAATCAGCAACATTAAGAATGGTGGTGATACTGGTGATAATAATAAGGATACAATATGGTGATTAATAAGGATACAATAATGATCAACCAACTTGATAGGGATAATAATGGCTAATGATGGTTTAATACTGTGGATAATAATAAGCAACAATAAAACCAATATGGGTGCTACAATATAATGGTTTCTCAAAACATGGGAACCCTAGAAATGGCTGGCGGTACTCCTAGGTATCACTTGCTTAATAAACCAATGAACTGATGGTAAACTAGGGTTGATAATTGATAACTAGTTGGTTAAAACTGGTTAACTAGGGTTGATACTGGTTGATGATGATATAAGTTGGTGAATAAGACATTGCACTATGATGAACTATGGCTATATCTAAAATCTAGGATAACTTGTAGTTACCCGAGAATCTATAGTTCTAACCTCATTTGACTAATGGGCGGCGGGCTCCATCGGATCCCCACATTGTGCGGATGGAATCATGAAGGGATGATCTGTGGAATGGGTGACCAAAAGCCTGTTGGAACTGTGTGAGCTCACAACGTCGTTCTCCAATAATGACCTTTCTGTTCACAATACCATTCGAAAGCATTGAAAAAAATAAACAAAGACTAAGAACCATGAGATACATAATCGACACCAAATAGAATGTTCAGCAAAAGTCATGATTGACACTAGATCCCGATTGTCCATGATCATTGGTGTTGATGGTTCATCATGTTTCATCATAATCAATCACTCACTGTTCCCACACACTCGAATCGTCAGCCGCTGATCCACAACGCCTTTGTCACCAAGGGGCAGTTCTGACCCGGCAACTCCATGCTTTGGTGGTAGTCAAACCAGCAGGCATGAGCGTCCACTGCAGCTTTCATCCTCCAGGATGAGCTCAGCTCATCCCAGGGGTCATAATCAACACAACCCACTTGGGACCCGTCTCCTATGATCAGCAGTTGCTCAAGGTTCGTGGCACGCCGATGCTGGACAACAGCCACACTGCTATCCTGCGAATATTAGAGATTTTCAACAGAAATTGGCTACTCAGCCAGTCATAATCTGTGCACAGCGGTATCTAAGTGGGAATAAATTACATTGAGCCTTACTTGTTGCAATGCATGTCCATACATATCATTCCCACGGCCTCCAAAAAACCTGTGGACATCCCGGCTACATCAAGGGGTTCATCAACAACACCGAGGGTGTTGTTGCTCGGATCAACGTGGAACAACCCCACCATTCCCCAGCAAATCCGCAGGAGTCGACCTTGTTTGTTCATGGGCAATTGGTATAAGCTTGGAGCATGCTATTAGCGTACAGGCACATCTGCAAAGCTATAGAAGGTGTAAGCGCGATGCATCCTTTGATGGATAACGCTGAAAATGCTGAAGCCAAATTGGCAGAACCCATGCAGTACCATGAGCCACGGCTGTGTTATCTCCTGTCCTCAGAATCGTCTCCCGAGGCATGGCCAGCAAGTAGTGATAGAGGCCCATGTCCACATCCTCCATGGGCCACTTGATGGAAAACTCTTCCCAGTTGATGTCTCCTTGAAAAGGAACACCAAAGCTATCACCTGGGACGACCAGCTTTAAGCGCCAGTTTCCAGTCACCAAGCTGATGGCAATCAACCAGCAACGTTGGTCAAAAAAAATCATGCTTGCCGGTGGTTTTTCAAAAAATGTTAGAAAAACACGGTTCACAGCGGTCAACATGGTTGCTAACCTTCCAACCATGTTGGACTTGTTCCCACGGAAGAACCTTCCAAGCCTAACAAAAGCATATCATCATAGTCATAGTTAGTTATATAAATGACCATGTATGCCATAGCTGTGGTACTTTCCCCAGTCATAAACTCCAACGGAAAACGCTATCCAAGCTGAGGACCGGTCCCAGGAAAAGCTGCTGGCTGCGATTCAAGTTGCTCAGGATCACTGGAATGCATCCCGCGAAGAAGGATTCGTAGAGATGATTCGTCCATGACGAAGTTCCCATGGGAACCAAGCAGAAGTGCGAAGCACCTCAGAGCTGGGTCCCGACGTGGACATGTTAAGACATGGGATATGGATGGCATCATCAGGTCTGTGTATATTGGGAGTCATATCTGAGCATCAACACTCAGGAAATATAAGCAAACGCATGCACATAGCCATATATATATATGTATATATATATATATATATTAGGTAGGTTCATGTAGGTTCAAAACCCATTGGGATGATATTCGTCGAGTTTTTGGCCCAATCATCATGCCTTACCTCTTAGGTATAGTTCGTCATCAAGTGTTTGCCCAACATCTGTCGAAAACTACAATCATTCCAGAACATCAGAACAAGACAAACACTAGAAACATTCATCCAACCAGGGTTTACTACAGGGCAATGGACAGAAAACAAGACTTGACCATACAAGTGCCATTAGGTGGAGTCCATGTCATAAACCAGTCTCAAGTCTGTTGGGTGTCTCACAGTAGTGGGGGAGAACAACTTGTCACAGTGCGACGCCAACAAAACCGTCACAAATCAATGGTTTCAAGGGGTTGCCTAAATATCAATGCTGAATGTGGCATAGAATTAAGTGTGCTGATGCGCAGTGCAGAAGAAATAAGACAACACATGTACAAAAACTAGACTAAAATCACCAACATTGATTGTGCCCAATCTTCCAACCTCAGTCACCAATAAATTCCCCATTGAAACCACCAACCAATAGCTGTTTGACCACCATTGTTGCTTATCATCCCCTATCATTAAGCATTAACAACTATCTATCATCATTATTAATCTGTCAATCACGAAAATAATCCCCTATCATGTTCAATCCTTACCAATCAACTATTAATCATCATGAAATGCCAAGTCTCCAACTTGGTACTGTGGACCCTGCTCCCTGCTGGCTGCGGGACGCAGCGCTGCCGCTGAGCGTCCCATGACTTCGAAGTAGCCTTCCACAAAGCCGCCCACGCTGACGCCGTGAACGCCTCACGGCACCGCGGCACCGGGTCCCGGTTGGTCATGGTGAACCACGGTGGTGATGGCCATGATGGTGGCGCCAGGGTTGGTTGAAAAACCATTGATGAAGGTCAATGATGGTTAAATGATTGGTCAATGATGATTGAATGATTGGTCAATGATGATTGAATGATTGGTAAATGATGGTTTAATGACTATTAGATGATGAGATCTAACGAGCGTTAAATGTTGATCATGGTTAAACGCTTAATGGTAGATCTACAATCTACATTCATTGACACCCTATGTTCGATGGCAAAGCAGCAGCTTCTTATTGAACAAAAAGAAATAGTTGTTGTTTTTAGAGATGGATCTACCATCAATCAAGTCAATAAACCGTTGGTCAATGATGATTGAATGTGGATTATATCAAATCATATGACATTTAATGAAGCTTAACAATGGTCAAACATGGTGAGCGATTGATACCTTTTCACTGTTCGATGCTTGTGGGTCCCCCAATCCCAGTTGTTTTTGCTTATCGCAAAGTGGCATTGGTTTACTGGTGCCAGTGCAGGACAAGCCTAGACAACGTCACCACGTTGATTGTACCAAGCACACCCTGCTTCTATCAATTCAAAGGGTACTTCTCGTGCCCTGCTGGTTAGTCTACTGTGGTATGCCAGTTAGAAAGAAACCCCGGAGCTCTGGACCGGGGTGATCTTGAACTTTCATTGCTTGCTGTTTCTTTAAAGTCTACAACATTGATGGTAGACTCAATAGCAACAAATGAGATAAATGAGGATGAAAACGGTAGCACATAACCAATAATCATTGTGCTACTGTGAATGTTTGTGCTTGTAATCACTCAACCTAGACCACTGTTGCTTGAGTGGATGCTGGCTTTAACCCGGAATCCTGACCTGTGAAGGTGTCGATGATCTTTCCACGCACCACGTTGTCTTTGTAGTAGGACGGGCCGAAACCAGGATGTCTTCCATGGAAGTTGAACAGCAAGTCACGTTCGTGAGACGGTAGATTCACCTGGCAGCACTGGCGGTGTGAACACTCCCAGAAGCTCCATGTATGGTATATATGCCTACATTTGCCTATAAAATGACCCGGCCCAAATGTAGGTAAATATAGCATACACTGGACTGTGTTGCTGTTGTTGCTGCTGTTGTTATCCTTCTGCAAGCGACCAAGCAGGGCCAGGAGAGCAGTGCCAACCCTCCAGTATGAATCTCTTGGGTCATTTGGGGATCCGTCACTTCACTATGGATACATATGGATACCAATCTGGGTGATTCTCAAAATAGGATACCCCCAACTCGTTAACCATTTACGGTGATAAACTTGAATAAATCAACCATAGCTTTGGGGGGTTCCCTATGGCTTGATCAACCACCATCTGTTGACCAACGGACGGCTCCACGCATTTTACCTTAGGATCGGGGGTGCCACCGGTGACGGCTTCACGCCTCACGCATTCTACGAAAGCGATAGTAGTCGGGATGACCTGCACAGCGCAGCGACAGATGTGACAGCCAGGGGGTCTGACATCCAAAGGAGAACCGGGACTCAACAATGAGTGGGGGTGGTTCAATGGAGATCCCCTTTCTGGTTTCTGGATTTGATGATTGGGTGGATGAAAATATAGAGATTCTGAGCGTGCTCTCAACAACAAACTAGTTTTAACGCATTCTTTCTACAATCCATTGATTCAGTGATGGATCGCATCAAAGAGTTCGTGCTGAGCAGGGTCAAGACCCTTCAAGGTACCATCCGATACCACTGGATGATGATACCCCTTGCAATTACCACAAAACGGTGCCCCCCAAGTTGGTGTACCAGCCCACCAACTACTTCAGTCACTATTGAGTAATAGGACCACAACTATTGCTGACACTATTATTGAATCATAGGGTTGGTATATCATCCCACAATATTGCAACCAACTCCTCATGGTTGTTACAGCATCTGCCTATTAATACCACAAGTATAGTTCATTTCCGCTCATACTCATAGTTTCTACTCTTCATACTTGTTACTCTTCATAGTTGATGTTTTCAACCCCCTATGAAGAATATGCACGTCAACCTCTCAACCATTGAAGCTGAATATATTTGGCGAAAGAAAACATGTCAATCGAACCACCAATCAGTAGCTGTCTGTTATTGTTGCTTATCATTCCCTATGATTGACCATCATTAAAGGTTATAACAGTTATAACCCCTACAGCTGCTTGTTATCCCCCAACATTGTCCGCTATTAACCACTATCTATATCCAATTATTAAGGGTAACAACTCCTACAACCAAAATCTTTGAAACCACAACCTATTCAGACCTCCAGCACTCATAACTGGAGCTCACCATGAGCTCAGCTGTTCACCCCGCCTGGTACCACCACATCCTTCCAAGGGTTGAAGCAGCTGGGTCCGCAGCCGGGAGTCAAGGCCTTCCAGCAGCCGTCGAAACCCTCCAACCTATGGGGGATTTGTAGGATGGAACCAGCCGCACCACGCGCAACTCATAGGTTTGGTGCTTCAAACAGTTGAAACCTACAATTTGTACTGTTTTTGGGTGCCAACGATGGATACGGAGGGTTGGCTAAACGAGGAACGATATGCTCCTGGAGATGTTCTATTGTCGAAACCCTCGTTACAGGAACGATGCCAAGAAAATTCAAATTAAAGTGTCTTGTGATTGGTTCACCTGTGTAATGTTCTGAATTAGCAATCATCCAAGCACACATTCTCATGCCATAGCTACTACTGCACGTGGTTGGTCGCGGTTTGGCGCCGTCATTTTTCCTTGGCTCCCAGCTGTACCCTATGCCAGCTGATGGGTGCTGCGCACAGCTGGGCAAAACCCACGGGAATCCGTGCACAGAATCTGGATTTTGCGCTGCGAATGCTATGTCTATTTATTGCAGTATGGTTCCGTTCATCTGTATTTATCTGCGAATTTTGGTTCCGTTCATCTGTCAATGTAAAACAAACGACCCTGATCTTGCTGCTTATCATTACCGCCTGGTAGCTTCACACTGAAACATCACCATGGGAAACATCTAGAAAATGACAAGTTCCATTGCCTAGCAAACGTATTACTACCCCCCCGTTGAACGATGGTTTCTCAAAATCGGGCCCCCCACTTCTCACCCAATATCAACCATTGCAATAAACCAACCATGACTGTGGGGTTCCCCATGACTAGGGATACCCCAACGG
Source organism: Symbiodinium kawagutii (assembly GCA_009767595.1). Taxonomy (NCBI): domain Eukaryota; class Dinophyceae; order Suessiales; family Symbiodiniaceae; genus Symbiodinium; species Symbiodinium kawagutii. Next base: position 397,779 of record VSDK01025482.1, on the reverse strand, counting down.
CTCCTGGCCTCCTCCCAAGCACCAGCCACGCCTCTGTGGTCAGGAAAACGGAACTGCTGATGTGATCCCGCCACTCCTGGCGTTCAAGTTGAGAATCTGCAGGGAACTCACCAAACAACAACAGGATGATCCTGTCTGGGGAGTTAACATGATTTGGATGATTGGGATGATTTAGTATTTCCTAAAGACGGTAACTCCTGGAATCATTCCAAATCATGAAAGTATTTGGAAGTATTTGGAAGTATTTGAAGGTATTTTGAAGCATTGAGGAATTGCCGTTTAAGGAGTGACCCAGAGCTTCGAAATGAGATGACTCTATAGAAGAAGCTATGAAATGCTATGAACAAATGATATAGGATGATATGACATACCTGGAAATGGGATAAACTATACATCGATCATGCGCTGGCTTTTCAGTTGGATGCTGCTTCACTTGAAGTGATTGTGTCAGACATGAAAAATGCTGAAGGCTCGACCCATCTCAAGTTCAAACATGGATCTCCGAGGTTTACCATCAACAAAAATCCTTGATTGGGCATCATAGGCGTCCACCATTTATCCCTTGCAAAACAAACCCAACAGTTTTGGGTCGCCACAGAACCACAGCACGACGGCCCTCTCCGGAAAGAAATTCATGCCCTGATCCGAGAAGATGAAGATGTGATCCCGCCCCAGTTGTCGCGACCAATGAGGCAACAGCTCGTCCTAGCACAGCTGGTAGCAGGGACTGCCACGCTGCAGGATTTCACAGCGGGTTCTGTGAACGTCAAAGATTCTGGCGGAACAACATCCTTGGATGCCGTACCACCATCCACCATCATGGCCGGGCGTGTGCTGCGTCCTTGCGGTGCATCAAGTCCAAATAGACAGCAGAAATATCTCCAATGGGTTCGCGCGACCTGCAGAGCTGGTGCATGCGACCTTGCAGGTGTGAACCAAGGGGCAAAGAGGCAGGTGTGGCTCGGATGGATGTGTGTGTTCAGGTGTATGTTCAGGTGTAGATTTGTTTGTTGCCAACATATATTGTTGGTTGATCAAACTGTTTGTGTATTACATCATCTCACATGTTGCCAACGGCAAGGAAAAACGCATGTTGATGTCACATGCTACGTTCCCTGGGTCTCTGGAAGTGGCATCAGACTCGCGTTTCAGAAACGAGTTGGCCAAGCATTAAGACATAAACTAATTACAGTACGACGCTTGCATGCAAACCATCCACATGAACATGACCATCAGCTTGATAGTTTTGTCTCTTGTTGCCCCAAACCCGAACTCTTGGAACGATTTCGGGGTATCACCATCTGTGGACATGGTAACCGTCATTCACAGCTTGTTGGCCATCGATGAATCATTGAACCATCATTAATTAACCATTTATAGTTGGTAGCTGACCATCATTCTCAGTAAATTCAATGATAATTAGCTATATCAGTAGTCTCTCATCATTATAGTTTACGCTTAACTATAGTATATACCGATATACCCATCATTAACTAACAATACTTCTTCTCACTATTCTTGGTTGCTCTCCGCTGTGATCTTATAGCCATTGACTACAACCATCACCCCTCACTCGAGAGTCCCGGGCACGAACCACTCTCCCGGCCACGCCAGGAGTTCATGCGGACGCAGGCACTGGTTCATGCGGAAGATCATGCGATCGCACCAGGTGTGCCACGGAACCAGGAAGTAGTCCGCCTCCTGCCGTTGCGCCCTGGCGACCGAATTTGGTTTCCTGTGTGAAGCCGTGGCCAATTTCGCTGAGTTTAGCTTGGCGGAACAAAACTGGTGGTTTCTCAAAATCGGGGACCTGGAAAATGGATGGTTCATGATTAAACTTGAATAACAGTGGATGATTTGGGTGCACCCCATTTTAAGAAACCACCACATGATCAAAATCATCATCCAAATAGAAATTCCTGCCAGTATCTATGTTTCTATGCCTCTTCGTGGTCCTCTTGGTGTTCCACACTTCGGACCCATATCATCCAATTGGGTCAATGAATATCTGGTTAGTGGTTTTCAACCCCTATGAAACATATTAGTCAACCAACCATTTGTTACTAGTTGCCAGGGAAAATAAAAAATGCTTGAAACCACCAGCCAGATATGTATGACCAACTGGATACTTAACTCGAAACCTGCCAGGAAAACCAGCAAAAACAACAGCAAACCATGCAAATCACCAGGTCTCTGCCGTCCATGCTGCATCCTGCCTCGGGGTTCGAGGTAGTACAACTGCCAGCACGAAACCACCAGGGGATCAATGCTTCCAGACCCCACTGGCCATGCTGACAATGCAGCACTCCTGGGAGGTGCGATCCCGTTGGGATGACAAGAAACACAGCACCAAGCACCGCGCCTTGAAGTACTGGGCATCGACAAAAAACGGAGGATCTTTCAGTGGAGAACTATCAAAAGATATCAAAAGCAAGTATGAACAGCAAAAAACATCTGTGGCAAGATGATCAGAGCTCATTGTCGTGATACGTGATAAGCTGCAGACGACTGCAACAACATAACGGAATTGATCGGAGTCATGAGAAGCTTTCGACTGGGTATCCAGCAAATGGTCCATGCTTGCAGTGATTGATGAAAGGGAATAGATTTCTGGGGTTGGCTCATCGCATGTGTTTCCAGATACCATAATAGCAGGTAACCAGCTGGTTTCTACCATCGTTGTTAGGGGTTGGTTACCTATTACTATAATAGTAACTGGACAAATAGGGATCTATTGGCATATCATGATGATTTCGACGATAAAAAGTGATGCATATCAGTCAGAGCTCGGCTGCACATTGCCACAACCCCTTAAACCCAATTTTCAAACAAGTTGCCCGAACCCCCTTTTGGATTTCTACCATTTGCTTAGAACACTCCTAGTAGCTCCTCAATCTCCTTAGCTCCCTTTTTGAAGGGAAATATGGGTACCACTGGCTCCAAATCGTTCCCTCCCACCCACCAATTGGATGATTCAGATGTTGAAACCCTGGGTTGGGAGGGCGCTATCAGGACTATGGCTACCCCAACCCTAGTCGGATACCACTGTCTCCAAATCGCTTCCTCCTGGGCTATCCTTAACACCTCGGTGGTCCATACGTGTCCAACCTGTCAAGCGCAGATCCGGTCGGTCCTCGTTCAGCATGGCCCGCTGGCGTCCAGTCCCGCAACTCGTAGATGAAGAAGCGAAGCGAAGTGCCATAGCCTCACTGGTTGGTGCTTTCACCCAGCTCAAGTTGTTTGATCTCATTTCTTTGGTCATAGTTTGTACAGGTTAGGGCACGTTCAGTAAGCATGATTTCTATCTATAATCTCAGAGGTCAACACAAACCGCTTGTCATCTCTAAGCATCACTTTAGGGGAAACACACACTGAACAAACTTGCCGCACAAAGACAAACTAAGCACGTGCTGGAGTGAACTTCCTGCTGGAAGGCAAAAGTTCACATGTCACAAAATACAAACATGTATAAATACGAACACAAAATAGGACTCTGACAGTGACCTACTGGGCCAAATGGGAAAACATGTACCACTTGTGGTTGGTTGATTCTCACGCCGCAGGGATTCAACCAGGGGCTCCCAAATTTCTTCAGCGTCAAACATCATTCCAAGGATTGCATGACTCGGCAAGCATGGAAGTCCAAACAGCTGAGCATTACGAAGAAGCGAGAAAGTGGATCACTGAGTTCACGACCCACGGCTCGCCAACAGCATTCCAACAGTGGAACCGTATCCATTCCCTCGCCAGAGATGTCTAAAACAAAGGAACTGACCACTGAATTGACCCAGAGCTGACGGTGGCTTTCCTTTCCGACCAGCCACAGTCATGAGCTCCGCTGAGCCCCAAAAGAGGTGGATAAATGACCAAGTCATGCCTGAGACGTCCGCAACGACGGAGCCATGTTTTGAAGCCTGCGGGGGTTGTTGACCAAAAAAGAAGTGGCTTTGATCTGGTGGGTGGTTAGTAGTTGCCCCGTCGCCAGAATATGTGCAAATCGATTGGATAATCATCTTCAGGTAAGGTTCAAAATTGAACAAAGTTGAAACTACGAACCAAATAAGCTACAAGTAGGCACAAGTGTTGCTATAGGTCGTAACCATGTGTCCGCAGTGAACATCTGAAAAACCTCAGAACATGTACTGGGTTGTTTGGATACCAATCTGCCCAAATTTGATCCAATTATCCAAGAAACAATCAGGGATTGAGCGAGTACGCGAAACCTTAAACAATACTGCGTTAGTGGTGTTGCTGTCATCAATGTTGCTGTGTGGGGATGGTTTTATCTGGTGTTTGTTTTAATCATTTGTTGACACCCATTTGGTGGTTTCTTCATAGCTGGAGGGTACCCCAAAGTTATGCTCGGTTTATTAATATGAACTACTAATATTGCATGATTTGGGGGTACCCCTATTTCGAGAAAGAACCATATCCATTCATGATGCACCCACAAATTGCTACGTTTTCCCACATGTGTTCTTTCGCATTGGGGAAATCTCCGCAATCATTTTCAAACCTACTCCTGGAAGCATGGTGACCGGCAAAACAAGTCTGATGCTGGATGAAACCGTGACGAACCGTGACGATGAGACTGGTGGTTGCCCATGCCCATGGGATGGGGGTTCTGCACAAGCGGACTCGTCCTGGAGTCAACATACGAAGACCTAAAGCAGTCATTCTGACTGTACAGACTGTACTTCAATTACTACTCCTATGCTTCCAGTTCCTATTATGGTAGGTAACCAGCAGGTTGCTACCATTGTTGTTCGGTGTTGGTTACCTACTATAGTGGTAAGTGCTTGCGCATATGTCAAAGAGGAGGATTCATCTGAACTGATGAAGCGCAGTTGGAAATCAAGGTGCCGATGCTGAACCAACCACAAATTTTCTGTTCACAATCATGGTACGTCATGCGGCCATCCTCATAACACAAAAGCGATCATAGTGGGATCAGTTTGGAGTAATATCTCACCCTATGCTTCCAATTGCCATATAAAATAAGGGCCGGCAACCAACCCCAGTTTCAACAATGGTAGAAACCAAAACTGGTTACCTGCTATGAATCATGGAAGCCTAGAAACATAGGGACAATCTAATTATGCATATGGCGGTTTGGAGTTCCCAGTTTGGAACCCAGCACATGGCCTATGAACGATTTCAGGACCCACGTTTGCTGGAAGGCTTCCGATTTCTTGGGTTTCTGCATGTTTCCAAATGGTTGGTGGTTTCAAGCATCCCCGAACACATTGTCAGTATTATACGGTTGGCTGGTGGTTTCTCAAACTGGGGGTAGCCGGGGATAGCCCCAAATCATCCAATTTCAACGATTTGTGGAAAAAAACCAACCATAACTTTTTGGTACCCCAGGTAATACCAACCCAGGATCAATAAACCCCTGGTTGATTAATAGGGGGTATCCCCCAAAAGCATCCAAAAGCCAACTGGTTTCCAATTAAAATGGTACCCCAGGTCACCTATTTTGAGAAAGCACCAGCCATGATTTTGTCACGACGGGACCACCTCCCGCAACACTCAGCAGAACGCCACAGCTCAGCCCACAGCTCAGCAGAGCAGTCAAGCCACGTGTCTGGCCACCACTCAGCTTCTTTGGCCTCTTCCTGGCTCGCTTGCCCAGGGCAAATAAGGAGCAACCACATATAGCATCCAACATGCACATGTTTATCAAATGTTAATGATGACAAAATTATTTGTATGCACACATTGTGTCCACACACACAAAGGGTTCATGTATATATCATGTTTGTAGCAACAATGAAACTCATGTAAACACCAATGCATATATGTATAGTCTTTGCATATATGTGCATCATACATTGACTACAACTGATCATAATAAATGCACATTAGGCTACTCCTAATCGCGCTCAGTTCCCTTTTTGAACTCTGATATGTCCTGTCGATGGTGTGTGTGTGGGGGGGGTGCATTTCCATTCAACGATGCACCCCGCACATTTAAGTTGTTCCGTTGGAGAATTCTCGAATGTCAAACAAGCATATCTTCTGGGCTGGTTTTCTGTTGCCAAGTTGTCCAGCGACTGCAACTGCTATTGACCAGCAACAGCCGACTGTACATGCTTCGATGTTGATCAGCGCAAAAATTGGCAACATCTTCTGTGGATTTACCATCTTGGTCATTCTGTTAAAGAAACCACACAGAGCAACTCTATCTCTGATATAAAGCATTCGACCAGTTGGTGAACATTAGTCAATTTCATCCTATTATTATCCTATTCTCGATATCCACAGTGGTCATTGGTGGATATTTGTCATTATTTGCCCGTACTCGGCAAAAGGCAACTGATGAGAGGCCTTGAGAAACAATCAAAGGGACCAGGGACTGATTGAAAGTCACAAGGTAAACTGACAACAATCAATCGCAAAACAACAGCATGATAAGCAAAAGGACTGGGAAAAAACTTCGAACATGAACCAACAAACTAATTCACTATGCCACTATGCGAGCCTGGTTGGTGGTTTTACGCCATCTCAAAAATATGAGGTAGTCCCATGGCAGAACCACTATCAATGAATTGTTTGGGCTACCATGTCTTGAAAATTCCCGTGCTTTTTTTTTTGCTGATCAAAACGTATGCAAGAAATCAAGAAACTCATGGGAACATGACAATTCATTGAATGTATTGAAGTCTTTCCTTCGGAATATTGAAAGATTGAATTTGATTGAATCTCCCACGATCCACGGCTCTTTCGTATTGATAGTCTGATTGATACATCGTATTCAGCCAAATACGAGTCTACGACAAAACAACTCGGTAGATCACCCTGGACTGCCACAAAGACTACCGCATGAAGTATGTTGATGGTGGTATGTCGGTATATCCACACTTAGTGGCTGGTCATGAGCTAGCCTAGCTTATCGGTTTTCTAACCATGGAGTTATATCCCAGTTATAACCCCAGCTGCACATTCAAGTATTGTCAAAGGTCATCATTAATGGTTCTTAGGGCTTCTCGACGTATGGATCCCGATGAAAGTGATGAAGCTGGCTTAATATAGATGGTGATTCCTATGCTTCTATACCCATGGAAAAGAGTTGTTCAAAAACGTGAACCAGGGCTCATGTCATGAACTGTTGATAATTAATAACGATTATTATTGGCAATAGTTAGTACAAATAGTAATGATTAGTAATGATTAGTCATTAGTACAGTGAGTTTGTTGTTGGTAACCACCATTTTCAAGGAAGCATGAACGTCTTGAACATTAAGAATATCCATGAGGCTTAACCTTAGTTGACTACTAGTAGGTATTGATAACCATCATGAAATGTTGTTCAAGCTAAGTGGCGCTTCTTTATTGACAAGCATCATGCATCGTCAACAACCTAATGAACATAGACAGCCTGATTGACCATCAGGATTGTTGACCATTAGGGATGAACCACTCTTGTTGTACAACAAATTCCCGCGATTCAAAATGTTTCAATCCACGAGCCGCCCTCAACAACCGCCCAGCCCGCCTTCAACGGCTCTAGGCGATTCAAAAGGCCTTGAAGGTCTTGGAAGACGCTAGCTGCAGCAGCCTGACGGCAGCAAAGGATGGACCATGAAACGGTGAATCGTGTCCTTCATGGCCTGGTTGGTGGTTGAACCACTCCCTCATGAAAGATATTAGTGGAGTGGTTCAACCACCAACCAATCATTGACAAATGATTGTTTGATCGATCTTAATAGGACTACCTACCTACTCCTATTGACAACCAAGCTCGATCAAACAATCATTTGTCAATACCATCGGAAAATAAGATGGAAAATAAGATATATTTAACACCACCAGCCATTGGCGAAGATATGACCATAAGGGTTATCCATGGGTCAGTTGATAAGGAACTGGTTGAAGCATGGATAATGGTTGATAAATAATAGGAATATGACTGACTGTATGACCAACAAGAATAAGGGGGGATACACAAACTATATCTGATGTTTTTCAAAACAGGGAGCCCCTGTTTCATCATATCGATGAAATTTTGAGTAACAAACCGGCCCTTTGGGAAGTTCCCTATTTGGCTATGGGTCAGTGCACCCTATACCCCTGGTTTGCCCATCATTAACAATGGTTTTTTCCCTATGATTCTTCGCAATCAGTGCTGGATCCGCTTACCCATGGCGCAGGCCATGTGAAAGCCACAGCCCTCTCCTCACCAACACTCGAGCTGAAGAGCTGACCGAGCTGAAAGCAATAGCATCATCCCCCAAAAATGGTGTGCAACGAAGTTCATTGATGGCTTTTGTGATGTGTATTGGTGGCTAACGATTGCTAGTAAATGCTTAATCAATGGTAAATTGATGTAAATTCATGGTTGGTGGTGGCTGATTAGATGATAATTAAATTGATGCTTGTTTGATGGCTAATGGTGATGAATAGCTGGCAAGGATGGTTAACAATTGATACATTGATAGCCGCAGGAGACAGCTGTACATGGCCCCATGGTGACAGCCTCCATAGTGCTTGTTGCACACAGAAACAGATCTTTGCATCGATGCTATCAATCAGTGCTACCATTTATGTCATTACAGTGGGTCGGAACCCCGTACCCCTGGTTCCCCTACCATAATCATTGTTTTCCCTATTATTATTGGTCATCATCCCCCCTTAATTGGTTAATATTGACCCAGCTCGCCACATGATGGTCAACAGTGCTTGCTATGATCAGTGGTTGGACACTAAGCCAACATCATGGGACAGAAGACCAAGGTGCGACGACAACGCAACAACAAAAACCCACGAGAAATCAACACCTTTTCGAGATCAAGGTATCAAACCCCTACGCTTCCAATGACCCTTATAGTAGGCAACCAACCCCAAACATCATATAGGTGACTGGAAGCCTAGGGATGTGCATTCTAGTACCTGGATCATGCGGCGCCCCGCGGTCGTCATCAGTTTCAGGGCTCCTCATCAACTGCTCGGAATCGGTGTCCAGATACCAGCAACATCCAGTAACCACCGAACACAAACCATTCGTTGTATGTTTGGTCCAGATCATTTCACAGTTGATTCTGGCAGGTTAAGTGGATGCCAACTTCTGGCCGTAGCGGGCGACAGCTGTTGATGTCAAAAAAGAAGACTTGGATGGCACCAATCAGGACAGGACACGGCAAAACACAGCTTCATAGATAGATTGTGAATTGGTGGTTCAGAGGCAATTACTTTGTGTGTGTGCTACGCATGTATATTGGGCTAGTGTTGGGTTCAACATGGTTAAACAACTCTCAGTAAGCTGTTGGTTGGATTGCTAAGAGTTGATTTGCATGTGATTCATGGTTGATAGACTGTTAATCGCTGCTGAAGGGCCCCTTGTCTCCAACCATGGAAACAAGAACCTTGACAAAGGTAGGTTTTCACTCCCCAAAAATATATGTTATAACCTATAAAGAGAATGGTTTCGGGGGCCAATTTTGTATGTGATTCACGAGTGATCTGTAATCATCCCCCAACACGAAGACAAAGCCAATTGGAAGAAAAGTGAGAAGTCCTGGAAAATGGGGCACCATTCGTGGCTCGAGGCTGCACTGGAGCATGTCTAATGATTCCATTTTTCAATTTCCGAGTGCTTTCTGTCACAATCAAATAGTGGTGGAAAACCAGCGGCCCCATCACGTGCCGCCTGACCATAGTCGTAATCAATGGATCGCAAACCGATCATCATCACCACCAGCACACCAAAGGCACAGTCCTAGCCACAGCGCCACGTTGAGCGGTGGTCGCGGCACACAACGACACCACCCGAACCTCGTAATGCATAGTATAGCCCTACCCTTCCAGTCACCATTGTAGTAGGTAACCAACCCCAAACAACAATGCTAGAAAGCAACTGGTGACCTAATATATAGGTAACTGGAAGCCTCGGGTAATATATCATTACATCTCATAGACAAATACTGATACTTATGATAGTTTGCAATGATGCTTCAATAATCCGTGATTAACTATATAGTTAGTGGTGGTTGTGAGATTGGTTTAATGTATAGTGATGGTTGATGGCGGGTAATGCACATGTGAATGAGTTGTCAACAAAAACGCAGCTTTTCCAACTTCAACATCTGCACGCCAGCACCCGCCGGAATGCGAAGCATTTCCAATAAAACAAGAAAGCCCATCATTGGGCCTAAGCAATCCTGGCTGAAACGAAACAATGGACCAGTTGTAATGGCAATCAACGCAGGCTATCACTCTCAATCAGTGGCGTCCTTAGCGTCCTTAGATGATTACAAGGTGGCCCCCCCAACCATTTATGAGTTCACTGGGGCTAACTACCACTTATAAGGGACTATAACCCAACTTGTAACTGCTGGGGGCCGACCTTGTCCTGTATCAGAATCGACTTTGCTATGATATCCTTATCGCAAGCCTAGGTTACTAAACAACCCCTTCTTGCATCGCACCATGAACCAATAGCAAACGTCAGACTCCTTTTTGACTATGTTTGTCTGACTCTGGCAAACAACTCATTCAGAATCCAAACCAGTTCTGGAAATGCACAAATTCCGAAGAAATTGAACTTGCTCTGTTAGATTCATCCTTCATGCAATCACCGAAACCTATAATAGTTATAGAATTACCAACAATAAACCAATGAGTCAATGAGGTTCAAAGCTTCAATCTATGGTTTTCAGGCCTCTCTGTTTCTTGGTTCCCATGCGATCGACCCCCCAGGAATTTCACTCGTGAAAGGACCACCCTGGTCCTGAATGTGTTCCTCGACAGCATCGGCATCCAGCAGGGCATTGTACAGCTTGGCAAACCTCCGTGGGAGCAGATTACACGACCATGGCTGACAGCAATCAATTGCGGTGATGCGTTGTCCCAGTGATTGCAAGTTGGTTGGGTGAAAAAAGTCTAAATATGTCATGATGATGGTTTCTCAGAATAGGGGTACCCCCAGTTCTCATCTTTCTCAAATCATTTGTGGTAATTATAATTATTAAACCAACATATGATTTACCTCAAATGAGATGGGGGTGCCCCAAGTTTAGTTTCCAACCGTTTTTGGGCTTCCCAAACTGGCTTGAGAAACCTCATCAGGTCTTCCAAGGCCTTCCCCAGGCACAATCCCACGGTTCCCATGCTCTCACAATGCATGCGCACGTCTCTTCAGAAGCGCAGCACATCTCGCGGCCATGATCGACTCATGGAGTGTCTTCTTTCTTTTCGCCCAATACTCAGGGGTCGGTTGAGAATGAAGAATCAGATAGAATCAGGTAACTATTCTACTTGGATGCGCGTTGAGCCCGGGTTTCCCAGGGTAGTTTACTATGGTTTTAAAGCCTGTCAGGTAGCTGGAAAAGCACCTAAAATTATGGTTTGTTTCCAGTTGCTAATTGGGGATGCACATCCAAGTATGGTATGATGGCATTTAACACGTACTGGTACTGGCTACTCACTGAGGTTGATAAGAGCTATAATGATAGCCGGCTGTCAGTCAGTCTGGGTGATGATCAATGAGAGTCCACAATGATTATAGAGCCTTACTCATGTCGCCAAAGACTTTCATTAATGACATACCAACTGAGATCGAGCAACAACCATCAAGCACACCTGGGGCAAACCGCCCGCCTTTACTCACGTGGAGGGGTTGCTCCATGAACAATCACAGTACCTTACCCTCCCAGCTACCTATGTAGTAGGTAACCAGGGAACCCCAAGTAGGGATGGTAGATGTAGACATATGATGATGTATGACTATCCATTCAGCCAAGTCTTGGCAAAAGTCATTCGATCTGGGATGGTTCAGAGCCATGATTAGGTGAAAATGCAATCTACTCGGTTGGGTCATGCAAAGAAGCTGCAATCATCACCCATAAAGCCATTCATGACCCCACCAGCTTCAGCCAACTATGCAACAACTGCGAGTCCCGACCACAAGAATCAACAACAATATGGCAGTGGGTCAAAGCCCTGTACCCCTGGTTCCCCCACTATTAACCATGGTTTTCCCTGTTATTGTTGGTGGAAATCCACCACTAGTTGGTTGGTTAATTGCTTGACCCATGGCCATATCAACAACACCGTCCACAGCTGCCACGTTTCGCGCTTGCTGCAGCTCAGGCAACACCCTGGACTGCTTGAGTTCCAAATCCACCCAGGAATCCACCATGTTCTTCACCTAGGCGGTGGAGACTGGGACCACCAGGTGTGGAATGATGGCGCCATGGCGCCTGGAGTACCGCTGGGTAGCTGAACATCCCAACAGCTGGGGCACCATGTTTGGACCGGCGCCAGATTGATGTAGCCCAGCTTTCTGCTGAACTTATACCTATTGGACAATTCCAGTGGCCTTATACAACAGAAGTGAGAATATCCAACAAGTAGTGGCCTTAGTGTTGTTGACTACCCAGCGAATACTTGAAGTACTCTGATGCAAATCGAAAAACTCTGTAGTTCTTAGTGTTAATATTTCACTACCTAGTGGATATTGATGTTAACCAAAGAACTCTGATTCGAAGGTGGAATTTGCCAACCTATCAACCCATGGAAGCGCTGTTTGAGCCAACAATCACAACATTCAGCAGCCACGTTTGACCAAAATCAATACTCTGGTTGGTAGTTTTCATCAGTTGTTATGATAACGTATGTTAAAAAAACAACTAAAATCGTTTCCATCAACAACTAGTTGGTGATTGACCAAAAGCCATCAAACAAATATGAGTTCATCCACCAATCATTCCAAATCCTAGGGAAAAAAGTGCTAAACCATCAACTATAGTAGGATAGAGCCAACAAAAAGAATGACAGAGTTGACACACCACCATCATATTCTCGTTGCTTTTGCTCCTATAGAATATGTCCCTGTTATCATTGTTGGCCAATAACCACCATAAGGCATTTCTTTGATGCTTACTGTTGCTTACAATTGTAATTATTCTTTCAGACCCACCAACTACTCACCTTGAAACCTGTTATATGATATTAGTCGAGTATTAGTGGATTATTAAACATGATTAACCATGATTAACCATCTATGTAACCACTATAGATCATTATCGCTGGTTTCGGATGGCAGGATGCCTCCATAACCGGCATTCGCCCAGTGGCTGCAGACCACTGGGCAGCACCGATGAGGCTGGCGCCGGCACAACGAAGCGCTTGCGACGTCATGGCGCGCAGCGAGCGGAGAAGGCCGGGACATGGATGAAGGGAATGCGACTGGTGATGAGACTGGAAGTGGTGGATGTTGGATTAAGAACCAGCAATAAGTGGTTTTGCTATATCAGAATCATGGTTAGTAAGGGATGATAACTACTAATAATGGTTGTATAATTGAACAACTAAAGAACAAATGATAATGGTTAAACCATCAATATTGGATAAAGAACCAGCAATAAGTCCCAGCAATTCATATTGAAACAACGATAACTAGCCCTATGCTTGCAGTTACCAGGAAATGATAGGTAACCAACTCCAGTTACAACAATTGTAGAAGCCAGCTGGTTACCTACTATTTAATGTTAACTAGAGAACGATAATCGATATTGAACAATAACTACTGCCAGTAGGGAACAATAACTAGACTAGAGAACAATAATCGGTATTGAAACTACTGCCATGGTTGTTCCTAATTGGTGTAGCTTCTCGATTGGCAGGAATAGGATTGGACAGTACCCGACATGTATGAATGCACCCAAATTTAGATCTTGCTTATTGACAGGCAGCGTCTGATCGCATCCCACTAATAAATAGGTATTCCATGCTCATGTTTGCAACATTTTGCAATCATGGCCTAGAAACCCTGCAAAGTGATAATCCGCTATAAGCCCCAATCACCTGTTTGGTATTGCTGCTTACTCTTCCCTATCATAAACCAAAAACTAGCAACGAACAGTCAGTCATGATGATGGCTGAAAACATCAGTAGCAGCCAATCAAGAGCTGGATTGTGACCCCCATTGAGGTCTGTGGGGTGGTTTGAAGTCTTGCATGGCTCTGATCTGATCGCACATGAGCCGAAAGGCCTTTGGCGGTCATTGCTTCATGCAATCAATAACAAACAAAACATTAAACAACACTTCGCCATGGGCGCTCATTGAGCATAACGCGAAACATGTTCAACGATTGTCAACCAGCTCAAACATCAATAGCCGGAGTATGATTGACACATTGTGAAGCCTTGGCATTGCTGATTCCACAGATCTTGTCCAAGGACTTGTATCCATGGTGAACCATAGCCGGGCATAGCTGTGGGTCAATCTCATGTACACCTGCTGTTCACATCCAGCTGTTCATATATGGGTGGCTGTAATGCTCTCATCTACCCATGGCTTTGGGATGATTAGTTACAATCATCCTAACCATTCCCATCCCAACCATTTAGGGGGGTTCTTAAAATGTGGATCCCAAAAATGTTTTTTTGCCTATAAATGATTGACATAGGATGAGAACCGGGGGTCCATTCCAAATGTTTTTTGTACCTATGAATGATAACATGGCTTTGAGAAATGGCTGTGGGTCAAAACCCTGTACCCCTTGTTCCCCTATCATTAACCATTGTTTTCCCTTTAAACTGGTTGGTTACTATTTGCCATGAAATTGGTTGGTTCATATTGACCCATAGCCAGAAACACGGGGATGACTCCATGTTTCCAGCACAAGCAAGGCCGACCAACGAGCCGCCACATCAGCCAACCAACATCAACCGAGCCGCGACCCAAATCTTCAACCAACATGTCCCCATGAGACCCAAATCTTCAACCAATATCTCCCCGTGATGTAAATACACCATTGCTATGAAATTAATACAATCTACTTCACAACCAACCAGCTACATAGTGGGTATCAGCCAACTATTTTTGAAGGTTGTTGATCGTACAAGAGCTATCATCAACCAGCTATAGCTATTTCACCGACTATTCTTGGGAGCTCATTGATGGCTGCCGACCGACCGATCCAAACAAGGAGGCCACACATCGAGCGCGGCCAAGCTCCCTACAACATGGCCCAAATGCTGGCGCGGTATAGGCCCTTCTTCCTGGCAAGGTGAATGGAAACCACTCCTGGGGGCTCCTGGCCTCACTCCTCCTTTAAAGGGATCGAACGGGATACCCCTGGCGAAGCTCCCTTTCAACAACCAGCCAGCTAATCAGGTCATCACAGTCATCACATATGCATACATATATATATATATACATATACAAATATAAATATATATATATATACATATATAAATATATACATATATATATATACAAATATATGTATATAGATATGAATAAATATGTAAATATATATTTATATATACATATAAATATATACATATATATATATTATATGCAATATATGAGTATTTGAGAGGGGTTGTCACCACCAATATCATGGCCCGGCTTCCCACGTAGCTTTCCAGGTACTCGGCCTCTGCAGGGGTTGCCCCTGAGCTACGGGTTACCTTCTGACCATATCCTCAGCTTGCAACTCCGCTGAAGTAGGGCCTGCAGTTGGCATTGACATGCGCTAGCAATTAATCTCTACTAACTATGTAGCTATGAAAATTTGCCGCGACCAACGTTCATCATCAATTTCCACCATCTGCGATAAGGCCTAATGGTTCTTCTTCCTGCTCTTTTCAGCGCCCCAGCTGGCTAGTGAGGCTGTCACAACCCAGAATAGTAATGAGCATAAGTATACCAGTCCACAAATGACTGACACTTGATCCATGGTGAAGTTCGTACTTTAATCTTAGCCGTTGCCGATCATTGAGTATCAACAACGATTATCAACCATTGACACCCAGCATTAACCTGTAAGAATGCCATCAATCAGCCACCAATAACCAGGTCATATTCCACATCGACCGAACATGGCAGCGAAGTTTGCATTGCGCCGTCCTGGTCCACATCTTTCGCGCGCCTGCGGACAGGACCACATCTGGTTGGTGGTTTCAATCTATCTGATGGAAAAAACACTACTCAATTGGTGGTTTCTCTAAATATGGAACCCCCAAAATGGTTGGTTTACTACTACAAATGACTATTAGTGGATGATTTGAGGGTACCCCTATTTTGAGAAACCACCAATTGGATTTTCGGGACAACAAATGATTTGAACCACCAACCAAACATGTGTACTATCGTTGTGCATTTTCCTATGTGTAATGTATATAATATCATGTGTATCAGTTGCAGCAATGACTAGTTCATTCACTATATTGTTATGTATACTGTATACGTATATATACTAGAGTTCCCGGTTGAGACGTTTGTGAGTAACAACCAATGAACAACAATATCTCTCGTAATGATCGAGTCTGTCCAAATGGTACACAGGAAACACTGACACCGGGTGAATCAAACAAAGACTAATGGTTATCAGCCACGAACCAACCAGAAAAAAGAACCAGCACACCCAGCACGTCATTCAGCATGCAGAAACATTTCAGAACAAATTGACATATTTGTTCTGAAACAACATATCAGCAAATATGTTGTTGGCGCGGCTGACCGTCATCAGCGACTATGACTCAATAGAGACTGCAAATCTTTGATTGATACTGAATGTTTCACAACCTTATTTGCCAAACTCAATCATCATTGTCACTTGTCACGTATGAACCAGCTGTAAGTGGTGGATTTTCTAATTCTAGGTTAGTTTAATCATGGCCCCGGAAGTAGAAAGCCCACCATTTTATGTCGGTTTTGATACCTTTAAAGCTCAGGATCTTCAGCTTCCAAATCACCACCCTGGAGTTGTTCAACTATTTTCATCCCTGCTTGTTCTCCCCTGGACCCATGGCATTTGATGGCTGTAACCCTACCATTGTATAAGAGTAGTGGCTGTTTAGTGGTTGTGTGCCCTCCCATTCATGCTTATAACCCTACCATTCCCTACCCTTCCAGTTACCATGGTATTAGGTAATCAACCCCAAACAACAAAGGTAGAAACCAACTGGTTACCCAACATATAGGTAACTGGAAGCCGAGGGTAATATATCATTACATCTCATAGACAAACACTGATACTTTCTAAAGTAGTTGTCCAACCACTATTGTTCACGCACGACTCGGACTGATCACACACGCCCAAGGATCGCACCTTTTGCAGAAGCAGGTGTACGACCCATAACTGTACAACCACTATTGTTGGTTATTAACCCCTCTTCTTAACCGTTAAAAGCTGCTTATAACCCTACCATTGGTCGTTCGCCCGCGCGTAATCACCACGCTGGCGCGCACAGCGCAGCGCCTCGGCTGAAAGAAGGCCGACCTGGTCATGACGCCCACCTGGGCCGGTCCGACGTAGATGGCAACGGGGGAGGCTGGACCAGTTAGCGGTGCCCCCCAGGGCCTGTGAACTACCAACTGACTTAACTTAGTAGTCACCGAAGTTAACTACCCCACAAGTTGCGGTACAGCTAGGTTGCCCTAACTGCTTAGAAGGTTTGGGTACCTACTGTGAATAGATGGATCAATGGGTGGCCAATTGATGGTCAATGGTGGGTTGCTGCTTGGTGAATAGATGGATTGACTGGTGGTTGGTTGATCATCGATTGTTGGAAACAGGTTGTTTAATGAATCAATTGGTTCTTCATCGATATGGCAGTGGGTCAAAACCCCGTACCCCTAGTTCCCCCCGTTAACCATTCTTTTCGTTGGTGGAAATCCCCCATTATTCGTTGGTTAAAGCCTTGACCCAGCTCGCCATATCAACCAACCATGTAACCACGTCGGGATACGACCCCTAAGCCAAGGACACGACCAGCCACGACCAGCCGCCACTTCGCCGCCCGGGGCGCTAAGCGCTCCCGCCGCAAGTGGCGTTTCGGCACTGACCCGTTGCCGCGCCCGCGCTCCAACAAAACTGCCAGGGTCAGGGTGATCAATTGGGATTTGTTGTGTTGTCACATGACAAAAAACACTTCATTTTGTTTTTTTTGTTTTTTCATGGGATTTGTTTGTTCTGCCAAGGATTCGAACAATGTATTGGGCACCTCGACTGGGCAAAAGCCCCAAATCCAACAGCTTCAGCCAATACCAACCTCCAAATCCAACAGCCAAAAGGTTGGCAATTTTCAAAAACTTAACCAGATCTTCAATCCGGAGTATCTTCAGTTTACGACCCAAATCTGTGGCTTGTTGATTGGTACAAGGTGGGCCCCCCAGTGTAGTTATAAGTTGGGTTATAACCCCTATAACTGGTCGTTAACCCTAGTTAGATGAGTTATAAACCAACTTATAAGTGGTTGGGGGCCCACCTCGTAACAACTTCAACTGCGCGAATTCTGATGACCTCTGCAACTTGCTGCTCGTTCTTGGCACCTTGGACCCTGAAAAAGGCTGCAGGACATGCCAATACTGCCGCGACGTCAATTCGGCTGAGGACTTGCAACCTGTCCAGTAAATCAGTAAACATAACTCAACAATCCGGGGTTAAATGCACAGAAACCATAACTCAACATGCTGTGTTTATAGATGCACAGCTGGGTCAAGCGGTTAGCCATGAGTTTTTTTGAGTAGGGGATAAGTTCACCATCAATTTTGCAGGGAGACAATGGCGAACGGTGGTACACCAGGGGTACAGTTTGAACTGACACATAGCCATAGAGTATTCAACAGATGACTTGGGCTACAACGTTGTTCATGAATGAATTGTTACCACTGCTGTACCCTTCACACATTCCTGGACAGTTATAACTTGTGTTTCGCACACCCGTGCACTGATTGGTCGCTCAATCACTGATGTCTCATCATAGTTGCTGGTGCACGATGATGATGGACCATTGATGTTGGATCATGGCTCATGATAGTTAAACTATCTAACTGATGATGATGATGATGATGATGATGATGATGATGATGATGATGATGATGATGATGATGATGATCTTCATGGATACTTTAAATGTCAGGGTGTCTAATGATGCTTAAATCACATGAGGATAATGGCGCGTAAACATTGAAAATAGTGGTCAATCGTCAGTAAAAGGCCGATGTACTCTGAATTGTTCATTCGTGTCCTGATTGCCAAGTTGACTAGATCACAGTGCTTGTCCTGGAGGCAACAGTTGTAATTTCAAATATTTTCTCCGCTTCCAAAGCCTACTGTGGATGGTCCATGCTGATGGGCTGTCCAAGGTAACAAAATCGGAAAGTACGACAAATGTTGGCTGTAGCTTGATCTGGTCTCCTGGTAGCTTCCAAAAGCGCGCAAGTTTTGGATGTACACTCTACTAAACTGACCTGCAAGTAGTAAACTGACTCTACAAGTGGAAAATACATGATTGTTTTTACTGCCAATGGATTCCATGAATAGTTATCAAATGTCAGGGTGTGATGTTCTGGTGCCACCATCCCATGTCATCATGAGCTGTTGTCGCATTTGTTTTCCACGACGTTGGCGTCCGGGTTGCTTGCGCAGCGATGGGCCTAAGGGACGGGAAAGGCTGACAAGACAACTCATGGTGAAAAATGGATTCTTTGGGCTTCCAAGTGTGAGAATTTGTACATGAATCATGTTTTCTGAACAAGATCCTAATCCCTTCTTCCTATTACTAAACCCTCCCCAATTATAAAAAAAAACCCTTGGGGGTCCACTTCTGGATTTTTTTTGTTTTGGTCAATTGTATTTTTAATTGTGGCAATTGAAAACTTAAAAGGAAACAACATGCCCCAAGCAACGTTTTTACCCCCTATTATTAGAAACCCCTTGGCCTAGGGGGGTTTAGTATTAGGGTCCCCTTCACGCAGCTGATTTTTGCAATTTTTAAATAAGTTTTCATAGAGAATTTAAAAACGCAAATATTCAACGCTCAAACGGTTTTTATCATTAGGGTCCTAAATTTAATATTAGGGTCCCCTTCATGCAGTTGGTTTTTGCAATTTTTAAATAAGTTTTAATAAAGAATCTAAAAACGCAAATATTCATCGCTCAAACGGTTTTTATTATTAGGGTCCTAAATTTAATATTAGGGTCCCCTTCGTGCAGTTGGTTTTTGCAATTTTTAAATAAGTTTTAATAAAGAATCTAAAAACGCAAATATTCATCGC
Source organism: Symbiodinium kawagutii (assembly GCA_009767595.1). Lineage (NCBI taxonomy): Eukaryota > Dinophyceae > Suessiales > Symbiodiniaceae > Symbiodinium > Symbiodinium kawagutii. The sequence goes on along the minus strand of VSDK01025482.1, from coordinate 377,765 downwards.
TCAAACGGTTTTTATTATTAGGGTCCTAGATTTAATATTAGGGTCCTCTAATATTAAATCCCCCCCTAATACAAAAAACCCCTTGGGGTGCTTAGTATTTGGGGAGCCGGGGGGGGTTAGTAATAGGAAGCAGGGATTATATAGCTTTCGGCTCAGACCTATTCAGACATGGGTTGTTCATGGTGTTCTCAGCGATTGGCGTTCTCCACATAAAACAAAATCACCTGGAAGGGTTAGGTGTGCGATCATGTGAGCAGCATGGCCATGGCCCCGGCAGGCAAAGCTTGCCGTCGGCGGTGGCCGGCAAAGAAGGCCTGGCAAAGCGGCTCGATGCGGCTTGGATAGGGTCCATCACCATCTCCCAATGAGGCGAACCATTCAACTCCAGGATGGCTATCGAGCCCGCCTGTGCCACCGGTAGCTGCATCTGTGGAGGAATCCGATCACCTGTACCTCGGAGCGGGGATGGCGAGGTCCTTAAGCAATGGTTAAGCATGAGGTGAAATCATGGCAAATTGATGGCGATTTCATGGTGATTTCATGGTGAAATCATGGCAAATTGATGGTGATTTCATGGTTCATTGATGGTTAATGATGGTTAATTCATGGTTAATCGATGGTTGATTCATGGTTCTTTGATGGTCAATTCAGATGCTTCACAGTAGTATTCATTATGCTTTATGATTCTGAATTGATGGTTTCTAGCGGTTAGTCATTAATATTATGATTGTCTATGATTGATCCTGATGGTTGTTAGATGATGATTAGTAATTACTACTCGTTTATAACGGACGAGTAATGGTTTGCTATGGGTCAATTAAAGGGTGTTTGTCAACTGTTCAGGAAAGGCCAAATGATGGTTAACTGATAGGTAGTAACGTATAATACTGGTTTATAACGGCTTTTTAAGGGTGAGTGCCCTCAAAAAACACTGGTTACCTGGCTATTGCTGGTTATTGATGGCTGCTGACGATTTCTTAATGGTTGATGACCAGGGCGAAAAATGGTTACGGTTAGTGGCTAATGATGATGGTTATTGGTGGTTGATGATGATGTTGACCATGATTGGCGGTGGCTCATGTTTGTTCACAGCAGCTGTATAGAACTCACCACGGTGGTGAGGTACCTATCAAAATGCTGATGGCTCCCCGCTAGAAGACCAACCCGGAGGTGGAAATCCACATGTTTTATGGGTAGGGTTTGCCACACAACCATGTTAGTTGACCAGAGAACAAGCAAGGGTTGGTACGCAGGATGGTTGATGGTCAGTGATTGGTTGGAGTGTGATTGATCACTGGCTGATGGTTGCCGAACCGTGGTTGATGGTTGCAGAGAAGAATCAAAAGGTCACTGAATGGAGCGTGATTGAATACTGACTTGTGGTTGAACCACCCCGTCAGGAAAAAAAAACATGCGCAAGTCGACCAACCAACCATTTGTTAATATGAGGAAAAGCAAAACATGTTCAAAACCACCCACCAGGAATAACCAGAATATCTTGATTTCAAAAAGTCGCAACACCTTGATAGATAATCCAATGCGGCAACAAGGATGGCTCTAACAGGATTAAAACATAAACCCTGCAACAGTCACCACCATTGGGGAAATGCTTCGCTCGTCCCACTTGACTGGGGAGATAGTATGCAGGTGACCCACAGCGAAGCTTACCGCAACTGAATTCCAATCCGATTCTATGTTGTGTGTGTGTACCCTTTGGTAAAAAACTAAGCTGGCAAGTGATCATCACCATATTTTTTTGAAGGAAACCCTGAAAAACCAGCGATGGGTGATGGTCCAAAATCTGCAGAAGTGTAGACAAATAACATAACTGCTTGTATAACCAGCTGAATGACAATCGCTGGGTTAAAGTCAAACATATGCCCATTACTCACTTACATGATGGCTAATGACTGCAAGTAGCTCAGAAACCCGGTTCAGAGGAGATACCCGTTGAGCGTCGCACAGCTATTTCACCCATGACAGTGATCCAACCATTTTACAATCTCTTGGATGAAACTTCAAGTGCCACTGGCCGATACCTCTAGCCAACCACAGTGGGTCGAATGTCTCAACACGAACACCTTGTCTGTGACCATGTGAAAGTTTCGAGCTACTCGCTGGCTCATCCCAGTGTGGATCTAGTGCCCATTTGACCAAAAGCTACTATAGGCTTCTTCCCCCATTTTAAGGAGGTTGTCAAGTTATTCAGTTGTTATAGCAACATCATTTCGGTTATAACAACCTTGAGGCAGACTATAGACCCCTTCCCTCCTTACAGCGACCTATAGCCCTGGGCCCCAAAATCCTAAAAAAGGTCGGTCAGCTTCCAAATATGTGTCAGAATTAATCTATGACAAAGAGGGTGAACTGGGGGCCAACGGAGTCTTCCCCCTATAGGCTTCTTCCCCCTTATCAGGAGGTTATCAGGTCATAACAACCTTGTAGCAACCTATAGACTTCCGAACAGTAGTTGTTTAACCATTGTTGTTGGTGACTATCCCCTATCATTAAGCATTATTGCTGGTTAGTATCCCCTATCATTAAACAATTATTAGTGGTCAAAACGCTTCTTCCCCCTATAACACCCTGGATGAAGCCTCAACGACTGCACCAAGTGACCCATCCACGTGACCTCGCAGATTCGAGGTCCCAACGTGGGGCACCTAAGCAAACCACCACGGGGAATACACCGCCGCCGACGCAGAACAGCAAAGGAACACATGAAATCTCTATGGGATCTATAGGGTTTATAAGGCTTTAAAGGGGATTTTAAGAGTTTATAGAAAGTTTATAGTGGATTTTAGGGCTGTATAGGGAGTCGCGTAGGGGATTATTGGGGTCCATAAGAGATTCAAAAGGAGTAATTTGGTTTTCAAAAGTTGATTATTGATTCGATGTTTGTAGGAGACCAATAATAGGCGGGTTCGAAGGAAATCAAGGGAATATATCACCAATCTACTTAAGAAACATATCAAGGCACATGTTGGTTTCTCAAGCCATGGGGGTACCCCAAAGCTACGGCTGGTCTATTACTAAAAATATCCATAAATAGATGATTAATCAACTGGATCATTTAGGGGTACCCCTGTGACTTGAGAAACACCCAAAAAAAGGAGTTTGTAGGTGTCCATGTAAGGTTTTCACCCCAATTTGCAGGTGTTAGTAACACCCCTATGTTTTTTTAGGGGTACCCCTATGTGTACACCAGTTTGGAACAAACCCATGTTTCATATCAGCCGTTGCCTGAAGCATCACAATTGAAGGTGAGATACCTCGTGCCCCAGTTGTCCCAGCACCGGGCCGGGCAACGACGTGCAACGAGGCACCCCAGAAACCAATCGACTCGCACTTCATCCAAGCCCCACAGCCTGAAAACGTGAGCCAAAAAGTGAGGTGGCAAGACTAGTGATTTTCAGTACTAAAATGACTATTTCAAGCATGGTTTAGTGTACTCAAACCAGTTTTCAAGTGATTTTCAAGCATGGTTTAGTGCACTCAAATGCAAAACTGGTCTGGGGGAATGGTGTAACCAACCCACGATACCAACAATAATTGGTGAGATAGCCACTAATTTCTAGGGCAATGAACCATCAAGGACTATACAAAAAAAAACGTAACAAGTCATCAAACTGTCAAGGTTTATCTCCAACAGTATCTCGGTCATCTTCAACCGTCAGAGTCAAGTATCAAGGTTTGACCTCACAACTGTGGAGACTCAACCGTCCAGGGATATCCAAGGTCTGCAAAAGCTTCACCTGAAAGGCGTTGCTCCGCCCGGCTGTGCCTGGCAATGCTTTCGCTCTGCGACGCCAAGAAGTCCCAATGCTCCTCGATTACTCCGAGGACTGCGAATGGTGCCCAGTGTCAAGGCCAGCTACAGCGCCGATGTCCCGCGGAACTGGGAAGATTGCAGTTGATACTGACTCCTACTGACTACTCATAAAGTTTCCTAATCAATCAGTAGTTGAGTTGAGTTTGGCACCATGGTTGATCAACCCAATTGATACTGACTCCTACTAGTTGAGTCACCTACTATCCGGCATAGGCTGATGCTACTTACAACATGGAAATAAGCATCGACAGCAACATGGAAACTATTGGCGTGATGATCATCCGAGTCCAACTACCCAGCAATATCCAGCCTGCGTGGGATATGAACCAGCGATCAAAAGCAATTAGTTGCCCATGTGCTGGCAGCTATCATCAGTTGAATGTCTGCCGCTGCACAGATTTCGTGGTTTGGCGATGAAGAAGGTACCACACAGCCTTTGAAAAGCAATACTAGGGAAAAATGTTTGAAACCAGCAACAATTGTCATTGACATTGAATGTGCTTTTTTGAAGTACTAGGACAAAAATCATCTGATCTACTCCCGACTGACCACCTTCACTGAAAATTTCACTGTTGATCACAAGAGTCCTTAGCCTCCAAGGGTGCAGCTACAATGCTCCTGCTATCCGATGGATACCCAGCAGTTACAGCTGCCACCGGCCAGTCCCGTCCTTTAGGATGGACTCCAGACCGCCATCCAGGATCCATGGAGGGATCCTGAGAACTCGGGCGGCTTAACAGTGATGACTGTCCAGGGAGGAAAGCTGTAGTGCCGTGATGGAGGCGATGATCAATCCTTAATTCATCATTGATTGACATTCTGAATCATGCTGATAATGAAATGTATGATTTTTTACACGATTATCACGGCGATGATGGCAAGCACGGTGAGTTATTTTCACGTCCAGCTGAGTGTGTGGACCATGGAGCCAGCAGGATCAGGTGAAGCAATTGGGCGAAGCTCCTCATTAAGCTTGAAGCAAGTTGCCGCATGCCCACAGGATTGTCATGCTTAATTCTGTTTGTTCATAGACATCAGGCAGGACATGTATCTCACCACTATCAATAGTGAGCGAACCAAATATGCTTGCATGCGCCATCATGCGCCCCTGTCCTACGAATATCCCTACCACACCAAACTTGACACTCATCATGGGTGACAGTCAGCCCCTACACACACCATGAAGTATGCCCCCAAGAACACAATCACCAAGCAACTGTTGCTATTGTGTTGCCCATTAACCCTGTCATAAACTATGGTTACCGCCACTGATGCTTTACCACGGCTACCAAACATTTACCCTCTGCCCTCTGCTAAACAAATCTGGCAATAGAAAACCTATCATTTATTGGTGAGGGTAACCAATCAATCCACTGCCAGATTAGTCTGCCAGATTAGTCTGCCAGATTAGTCTGCCAGATTAGTCTGCCAGATTAGTCTGCCAGAGGGTAACCAATCAATCCACTTGGCTTTCTGACGCTGGCAACCATACATCCCCTTCCTGCAACCCAGTGGCGGACCGTACTTCCTCCGGATGGCGCTCTTTCGATTGTCACAGCGTAGAACACGTCCACTGGCCGTGACCCAAATATCTTGTGACCTGGGGCACCATCCAAGATGGGCATTCCAAGCGTGAACCTCTGACTTTGGCTGGCACTTGTGCTGGTCCCAGGAACTGGGCCAGTTCATTCCAACAACCTGCGGGTGATTTGCTGTATCCCAACTCAGTGACAACAAAAGTGCTACTGCTACTAATAAAACTTGCAAGCACCAAGATGTCTAAGAGAATGGTTCCAACATAGACGACATGTAGCTAATTATTCAGTTTTTGCATGTAGTAATATTTATGTACGACAATGCATGTTCTCCCTGAAATGTATGCACATTTAGAATGCTATCCGTCAAAAGTAACCATTCGTTTAAAATTGCAAATGCTACGGTTCAAACTGAGGTTGTCAAGTTGCTAATCCACTACCACAAACGACTATCGACCACGATTGACCACTATGAACCACTATCCACCACTATTTGATCACTATCAACCACTAGACCAACCACTAGACTTGGCTGTGCTATCAGTTGTGACCTCCCCATCACCATGACCAGGGCTTTGTGGTTAGGCGAGTTGGACGGGCCTGAAAGCGAGGAAATCAACCACCATTAACCGTTACAACATATTCCCTACAAGGTGGACCCTATTAGTTATACGTTGGGTTACAAGCCCCTATAACTGGTAGTTACATGCAGTTACCCCCAGTTAAGCGCGTTGTAAACCAACTTAGTGCAGTGGTTGGGGGCCCACCTTGTACTGTCCTGATGAAGATCCCACGGCCTGCCATGCCGCAGCTTCCCGGCCATGCACCCCGCTTGGGGCCCAGGACGTGTGGATGGTGCCACCCACAACGCGGCCCCAAATCCTCTGGCGGCGGGTGGCTGGTTGGTTGGTTAAGGTCCATGACGGGGATGGTTCATGGCCCATGGCTGATACTGTTCCATAACTATGGTTGATTAAGGATGATAGCGGTGGTTGCTAGTTGTCGTTGTTCTCGGCATCATTGGCGAAAATGCGGCTTTATACTTGTTACTCGATGATGGTGCAATACACACATTTTTCAAAGAGCAAATGGAACAATCAACACACATAGTGTGAGAACCAATGTGCACCGGGAGTGTTGGCTGGTGTGGCGACTTTGTAGGACATGTTTTCTGAGATCTGCCCAAAGGCATGCACATGTGTGAAGATCAACATCACCTGGACCGAACAAAGCTTTGAGTCATCTCTAGAAAGGGTTGGTTGAGAATTCTTGAAGGTCCAAACACTGAACCAGTGATTGGAGTACAACCTTGGCTGTGAATGCTTTTGCCCCGAGCTCACAGTGGGTTGTCCTGACATTAAATTAGAATGTTCACAACAGGTTGCTAGCAATTGTTAGCTTGTAGTTTTCATGGTTAGCTAACATCCATCCAAATCATTAGACATGGTCTGCTTGTTGCTTCGACATGGTCTGGTTGGTGGTTTTAACTCTATAAAAATAGCAGTCAACCAACCATTTGTTAATGATTGCTAGGGACAACAAATATTTAAAAGCACCAACCAGTGGTTGTTCAACCATTGTTGTTGGTGACTATTCTCAATCATTAACCATTATTGTTGATTAACCAACCATTTGTTAATGGGTTCATCATCGCACAGTGGTTGTTTAAACCATCATTGTTGCTTATTATTCTCTATTATTAACCAGTCTATTCATGGCTATAATCCCTATCAAACCACCAGCCAGTGGTTCATCATCACCATAACACCCATCCCACCATGGGCCACGATGGGCCGTGCAGGGTCATCCGCCCTTCTGTCACCAGAGATCCCCACGTCTGCAGTTTCAGCTCCAGGGGTCGTTCAGGCTCCTGAGGTCGGATGGTGAAGCGGTCACCAAGTCACCAACCAAGGCATGGGAACGGCTGGATGTGCACCTGGGGTTAGTGAAGCCATGGTTATAACCCCTATAAGGTAGCTGAACTAACCCCTAGAAACCATGGCTAGTGACCACTTACTAAGTGGGGGTGCACATCCAAGAAGTGGTTGATCTACTCCCCAACTGAGATCATGGTTGCACTTTCTTCATCACCAGTGGCGGTAGATAACAAATTACAGTTGTTTCGCACAGTTGTTTGTTCATCCAGCTCTTATTTTGTTTGTGCTTTGCAGTTTCAGGCACCAACAAATTACAGTCGTGGCTACAGTGGTTGTGCTCACTGCATGCACCACATGCTTCACGGTTTTTTGTCAATTAACACTGGTTTGCACAGCCACCGGCCACGAAGGAAACAGGCAACCTATACAAACGCTTCGTCCCTTGCGGATGTCCATGGCATTTTCTAGCGATGCCGCTATGAATCGTTGGAGCTTCCACCCTTCCTGCTAGTCATAGAGGTCGATTTGATCTCATATTTTCTCTCCAACCGGCGTACTGATGCCAACAAAGATATATAGTGGTACCTGGAAATGAACTGCGACAATTACAATGCTAGAAATGCTTGAGTTCCCCAACAATGATTGTTTGAGGCTCAGGTATCCGCATTCTGGCCATGCAAGATCATACAGTGCTATCCAAATAAGTGTATGTTCAAATGGGAAGGTTTCCGCTCGACTGACGATTCTTAGGGGTTGCTCCAATGGAGAATACGGTCAGGTCAGCATTCCTCACAAAACAAAAACCGCTGCATACATAGCTTATTATCAGCCAACCGACTCAATCATATTTCTGTGCATGCTGGTTCCACATGCTTGGGTGGTCAAAGTAAAAACAAACACAGTAAGTAATCAACCAACAATTAATGTAACAGCACCAACAGAATAGCCAAACAAAGCTTTCTCTTAATGTACTTTCAAGCATTGAAACATCGCAATCACAAAAAAATCTCCGGGAAAGAACAAACAAAACACACTATCCCCATCTTTTCTCCCAAGTAGTTACAGCTGTTGTTGGTGCACAAACCAGACGGTCGAGCACCCTGTGGTGCTGACTCCCTCCCCGTGGCAGCTCCTTGATGCTGGCACCCAGACTGGGATAGATCGGCTCGATGCCTACGCCCTTCATCACCTGGAACGGCGAGGAACAGTCAGAAAACATAAGCAACCCATCGGTAGCTCAGCATGGTGAACCAGACACCCATGTGCGATCATTCATGTGTGTGGTATACAAGTAGGGTGTGTATTCCTTTAGTTGTTCATCGAGGAACTATGAAGCAGCGATATAACCACGGTGAACTTGCCATTGGGGTTATGAACAGCCGGAAACCCTGGGTATTAAATGAAGAGCTACGGCTGTTTAGCATGCTATATTTTGCCATCACAAACCATGACGAACAACCATAATGATGAGAAGCCATGGGTCATTAATTAAATAGAAGGACAATGAAAAGAACGATGAAAATGAGAACTATCATGATTATAAGAGCTTCTTAATTTCCTGGCAAGTGAACAACGCCGATAGATGCGGTAAGAACTCCATGAACCACCATGATGATGGTTGGTTGCCAATGGTAAGGTAGTAAGTACTTCATCATGCTTGTGTGCCGTCAAATTTCATGCAGCTTATCTTGGGAGCACACTCTGTAAAATGCAGCGCTGATTGGATGTACGTCTTTGTCCTATGATAGAAGAGTAGGCATACCATGATTCCCTGAGCACTTGCTTACACCAACATAATCATAAAGACGTATATACCTGTGCTCCAATACATAGTGATTACATGAACAATTGCCAAGTATCCTCCAATAGCAGTTGCATCGTACCAGTGTACTATTCTAGTGATACTGATGCAATTCCCATGACCCTGTCAATCAGGGGGAGGGACAATCCCTACGTAACAAAACATCTCACACAAATCTTTCAACCGTTGTTTGACAATATACTTCTCTAGCAACACCTTAGTCATATCATGCTTGATACTGCGAACCCTGGATGAAGCGAGCCACCAGTTCAGCCAACTGGTTTCCCATTGAAATGGCACACATTGGCGGATATGGCAGTGGGTCAAAACCCTGTACCCCTGGTGACGACGATATCATTGACCATTGTTTTTCCTGTAGCTTTGTTGGTGATTCTCCCCAATTATTGGTTGGTTAACTGCTTGACCCATTGGTATATCCCCTACTATTGTTGGTTAATATCCCCTACTACTACGTAATCATTGACCAGCTAGTTTACCATTATTATTGATCCAGCTCGCCATATAATTGGTATCTCCTGTAATTCTTAGTTATCATCCCCTATGATTTACCATTATAAATCATTATCAACTATCAACCATTATTTACCATTACTGGTTGGTGGTTTCAACCCCTTCAACAAATATTTGTCAACCAACAATTTGTTAGTCATATATGGACAATAAAAAATGTCAATCAAACCACCGCCCAGGTTAGCAACATTTAGCAACCATTGGCTGATATTGGTTGGTCATATGGCCGGTGAGTTGGGGGTGCAGGAAGCGCCCCACGTAGCGGGGGATAGCTGTGCCTGGTACAGTTGCCAGGTTTCACCGCGTTTACAGTCCACCTGCCACCGTGGGAGATCCGGGCACGGGTACTTGGGGGCGGCGCCAAGGGTTACCTGGTCATTTTCATGGCTATTAATGGTTAATACTGGTTGGTGATGGTTGGTGATGGTTTGTTAATGGATTATAAGCACGCTGAACAATGGCTTGTATTGGTTAATGATTATGCTCACCCTCTGGAAAAGAATCCAATGTAAGACAAAAATCATCATTTGTTACAGGTCTACTGAAAATCCGGTGGATTTCCACGCAACTAGCTTACTCTACCGGACCGTAACTAACACTCATAGCGTGACAAACCAACAATCACCCAAAGAATGAGAGGTCCAGCTGTTAGCAAGCCATATTAAAAGGGCCAAACACCAAATATTCATGTTAAGTCATTGGGAGTGGCTCAATATCATGGACAGAGAACCATTTCGATCCAATTCTGAGCGGCTTTTCAGGTCTGCGCTTGACTCCGGCCGCTCACATCAAGGGAAGTCCACAGGGGTTCAGTCTGCACCACAGGTGGGTAACCAATCAAAGTCTGAGGCAACTTTGGGTGAACGACATCAGGCACGCAAGTGCTTGTCATCGTTTTCGAAATGATGAGTTTGACTGTTTGGGGGGGAGCCTTGTCTGCCTGAGCAGCGTGGTTGTATTCAAAACCACCCAACTGCAAGTTGTGATGTCACCCCACTTAGCAGCTTAGTGGACCTACGATTGGTTAGACAGCTAAGTGCTGTGTTATGTAGATGCTTGGAAGTGAAGTGTTTAATGAGCCTTCCAAGCAACAACACTTCCGTAAGCCATATTATGAATTTACTTAAAATCATCGTCACCATTTGCTATCAACGCTACAAAAAGTATTTATTGAGTGTTCATTCTCATATGTCCAGGATACAGAAACTAACAGTGCATACATACCTTCACCCTCAATTTCAGTAGCCTACAAAACAGTGAACATCCCAAAAGTAAGCCGGTCACTTGGGGGTCAACGTATGTACGTGTAGCATATATCAACAAAATACATTTGCCTCTCCCTAGGAGGTACTTGGATGTGCAACTGGGGTTGCAACTGGCATATTACCCTGGTTCGAAACCCTATGAGGCAGCTGAACTAACCACAGTACAAGTCACAAGCTCTGGACATGCCCTGCCAAACGATCACTATCCAAGTATCACTGTCACTCGTACCACTCTCCAAGTATCGCTATCACTATTGTCACCACCCAAGTATCACTATCACAATAACCGTGGCCAGGTACCAGTTAACTCTACCAGTTACATCCAAGCTCCACTTCCTGCTTCTGCATTCAACCCACCATCGCGGCGACCAGCCTCCAAGGCTTCTTGCAAAGCACACATAGCGGTGCCCTCGTCGCTTTCACCGTTCAGGATGGTCATGCCCTGACGGTGGATGATGGGTCAACCTCTATGATGGGTCAACCTCTATGGATAGATGTTAGCTTAAGGATGGCATCGTAATGGCTAGTTCACTAGTTCACTATGTCACTATGGATTGTTTAACCCAGGCACAGAAACCATCTAATAGTGATGGGTTCATGAATAGGACAATCATGGGTTCAACTATTAGCGATGGGTCAACTAGTGAACTATGGATAGTTCAACCAATCGTGCTAGGTCAATGATGGGTGAACTAGTGGGCTATGAATGGTTTGATGAATGACGAAAAATAGTCATGGTTAAATGTTCGTTTGATGGCTAAATGGGTAATCAATGAGTGATGAGTGGATGTTAGTGGAATCTTACTCGTTACTGGGTGAGTATATAATATGTATTCATAATCAATTTTAATCAGTTAGAGCTTATAGTTGTACAATAAAATGATGATGCCGGTAAAGCCAGGAGTTGATCAGCTAATTGTTCTAGGATACATGTCAATCAGTTGACATCATCACCATCACCATCACCATCACCATCACCCTCACCATCATCATCATCATCATCATCATCATCAACATCATCGTCGTCATCCTCATTGTCATCATCATCATCATCATCATCATCATCATCATCATCATCATCATCTTCGATTTGACAGTCAGCGTCAGCAAAATGAGTTTTGTCAACAAGATAATTGCTACTACGTGTTATTTTCATGTGTTGATCATAGGACCGTGAACCAAACTAAATTTGTCAAAAAAAACAGTGCCATGTGGCCAGCCATTGTCAATCACCACTAATTGTCATCAACCATTAACATAAACCACTACAAACAACCATTGAACCAAACCACCAGGAACACTTTGATCAACCATTATCAATCCTTATCGTTCACCCTTAAATAACGCACATCAGTCTTACTGTTTGCTTTTTCCTCTACTATGTGCCATTCTAAACCACTGTTGTGCCATATCATTGTCAATCAAGCGGTATTTATCAGGATGTGCATTTTTTTACGATAAATCTTATCATCTTTCTGACAGCTTCTTAACCGTGTTTATCTACCATTAGCAAGATTCGAAGTCGCCACAATCAACTGTTAATATCGGTACAGGAAATCACTTTCAAAATCACAGCAAAATCTTGTGGTTTATATAAACGTGGATTTGAACTGCACCTGTGATAATATATCTCAGACATATCATAGATGTACACATATCAAATACATTACGATCATCTATATCTATATCTATGATTATTCTGATGATCACAAATATGGGTGTTTCTCAAGTCATAGGGGTACCCCTCAATCATCCATTGCTAGTCATTTATAGTCACAAACCAACCATTTTTGGGGGTCCCCTATTTTAAGAAACTGCCAAATATCAACCTAGTGAAGTTCATTCGATCATTGGATCATCTGGCCATCACCGCTGCACGCGCGTCCTGTCCACAGGCAGCGTGGCGTGGCTTCACCACCTCACCGGCACGGGGGCCGCACCGGACAAGGGTCTCCCCAGGATGGCGGCCGTGGTCAACACGAAGCAACACACGGATGGGTCAATATTTACCATGCTTTAATGGCTATTTGCCAGCCATAATGAGAATGATACGAATGGTTCGTACTGGTTAGTGGATACTAATGTTAGTAATGGATACTAGCCATAATCAACATGTACCAGCTATCATGGCTTTTTCCCAGCCATAATGAGGATACCAATGGTTAGTAATGGCTAATCAACTTAATGGTCACTAATCAATGGTACCGTCATCTAATATTTACCAGCCATAATGAGAATGATAGCCAAACTATCTTACCATCCAGCACTTGGAAACTTTGCCCTCACATGCATGGAGGAAATTGGGGAGTGTGATCATCAACCCATATGGGTGATGAGCTTGTGGAGCGGGATTAAGCTCCAAAAGCAAGGAAGAAGCAGAAAAGCAGAATAGCCACCAACAATCGTGGATACTACTGGTTAGCAATGGCTAAGCATGGGGAATGATGACCATCAACAATTGGGAAAACAAGGGTGAATTATGGTACACCAGGGCCAGGGGGTTTTGACCCACATGTGTTGATATGCGCCCTTGCACATGAACGTATGAAGGTGATGCTTCTCAACATTAGTCAACACGGTGATTGTCTCCGTCACTAAACAATGGTTGGAGGGCACCGTTTTCATACAGCTGCTGTGGGTCAATTGAAAGCCGACCGTTCATTGAACATTCAAATTCGTAGGCTGCCTGGTTGCAAGTGGCATAACTCTGGCGTCAGAATCCGTGGAGCCATCAGCATTGACATAGTATCCGGTTGGTGGTTTCAATCCCTATGAAAAATACGCTTGTCAAGCAACCATTTGTAAACACTTGGGAAAGTAACAAAAATCATCACACCACCAACCAGGTATCGTGCTACTTACTTGTCACTGGAATGTTTAACACAGCTTTTCCGCACAGCATTGGCCTAGTGGTCCCTAGTCGCCCTCCACCAACCGACCCACCACCCGCAACAGCAACGGGACCCCGTGGAGCCGCGCCATCTCCGAGGATTTCAAAGCTTCCTGGAGCTCAGCAAGTGCCTGCGATGATCGAAAGATCCCTGTGACCATCATATTAATGGTGGTTCAGTGGTTAATAGGATCGTTAATGATACCATTATGATGGTTCAGAATGGTTGATCCTATTATGGACCATTATGTTAATAGTGACCACCATTAATGATAGTTCAGAATGTCCAACAATGGTTTATGAAGCATTATCAATCATTGTTAGCCATTGTTGGACACTATTAAGCTTTGTTAACTGTTAACCACCATTGAGCCAACCATCAGCCTATCGTTCATAAGGACGATTGGAGCGGACATAGCAATTGAATGTTCATAGGAACATTTCATCAATCCATAGGAACATTTCATCAATCCCTAGAACTTTTTGCCCGATCCGATACTCCTCATCGTCTATTTCCCCATGACTTCTTCCTCACCTCCCAGTTCTGTGTTGCTGGTTGCTGCATCATCCGAACCTCTTCATCCTACCAAACCGCCATGGTCAAGGAATGCTTCCAAGAAGAAGTTACTGAGTGAAAGCCATCAACCCTCCACCATGGCTTCTCAACAATTTGTGATCAGTTCCCGAGACACCCACGTGTTTGACAGTGGCACGCAGTAGCCGTTCACCATAGTGTTAATTCATTTTCATCCTGGATGTAGAACGCCTAAGTTCATTGATCACAGCGTAATATTCTTTAGTAGAAATGATCACTTTTTGAAGATATCACTAAGATATCCCTCCGATGAGGCAGGGAAACGACATCATTCTTCACCATGATTCACCACCATCAACCACCATCTAATTCATCATTGTCACTTCTGAACCACCAAGATTCACCATTGACCGGACCACTAACCAACATTCACCACCACTATCCAACATTCACCATCCTATTATACAATAACCATCCTATTAACCATCCTATTAACCATCCTACTTGTATTAACCATCCTATTAACTACTATGAATCACCCAATCAACCCATCATCAACCACCATTCACCAACGTTGTCTCGCCGAAACCTTCGTTGCGTGCCTGGGGCAACTCGTGCCCTTGGAACCATCGGCTGGGCATGGGCTGTGCAGCCAACGGCCACCCAGACATGCGGCACCGTTGCAGCTGCTTGTCCTGGGAGCCATAGCGGTTAGGTGGCGAAGAAAAGGATTAAGTGAGTAGAAAGGATGGATAGTAGATGGTTAAGTGGTGGTTTATGGTGGGTTGATTGGTGGTGAAATGATGGTCAATTGGTGCTTCATTCATGAATTTTAGTGAGTAGTTAGAGGTCTTTTTGTGGTTTAAGTGATGGTTTATGGTGGTGAAATGATGCTGATGCTTTTTTGGTGGTTAGGGGGTAGCCATGTGGCTACTTAGGTGGCTAAATAGATGGTGAATATTCATTGGTCAACTGATGGTCAAATAATGGATAATGATGGTCAATGGATACTCAAGAATGGTTCACTGATGGTGAAACAATGGCTGATTTATGGTTGATGTGTGGTTCGCTGATAATGGTTAATGGTGCTTATTAGTGGTAAATCCAAGTTAGTAATGGATCGTGATTACTGCAACTGAAGGTGGTTATTTATGGTGAATGCTGGTTAATAGTGGGTAGTTGATGCTTGATAATGGTGGTGAAAAATGGGTGGTCAAGAACTCATCGGAATGTTTGACACTGGCTTAATCATTCATCTTTGTTAGTGCTTGGCAGTGATTTGCTAAACAACACCAAACAACAAACTTAGGGGACACCCACCATCATCAACACTGATTGTCCATAAGGGTTCCTTGATGCATAAGTGGCGTTTTTTTCATGTGCACAAGTGATGGCAAACAATATCCAAGGATGGTTGGGATTTGACAATCATGAGTCATGATGGTCAATAACAACATTACGCGTCTTCATAAACCTAACGATGCGTTAACAAGTGATAATTTTATAAATACTAACTATTGAATATGGTTCAGATTGACCAATACAGCTTGATACAGTGGACTTGCTAATAGTGGCCGCATAACCAGTGGTTAAGTCTGGTTGATCCTAAGATCCATCCATGACATGGTGGTCCTTCCTTGAGTGGTCGGTGCTTGTCCGCTCCTAGCTGCATTCCTACTATTTTCTGCTTCCCTCGGGCTAGAATAACATACGGTATGATGTTTAGCACCACCAATTTGTTGACCTGCCTATAGAAACTGCACATCTGTACTACCTTGACCCAGGGTAAAACTCATGTTATCAACCAAAGTCAATCAAGCATCACCACCACCATCACCATCGCCAGCGCCATCACCATGATCATCATCATCATGATCATGATCATCATCATCATCATGATCATGATCATGATCATGATCATGATCATGATCATCATCATGATCATCGTCGTCATCATCATCATGATCATGATCATGATCATCGTCATCATCATCATCATCATCATCATCATCATCATCATCATCATCATCATCATCATCATGATCATCGTCATCATCCTCATCATCATCATCATCATCATCATCATCATCATCATCATCATCATCATCATGACCCAACAGCCTCATCGCAAGCCTCCAACCACACCAAGTCCATACTTTGTGCCTTGAATGTTTGTTGACACCTGGCACGCCATCCCAAGTCTCACCTGGTGTGTTGGTTTCATCGGCTACCCAGCTATCAGAAGACATTCTAAGTCGTTACATATCATTAGCTAATGTGCGATGATTCGCTATCATTGACTATCATTAGCTATCAGAATCATTGCAAGTCAGCCAGCTACAAACCATGTCCAACCAATCACTGACCATTCATTTCCCGAGATGCACCCATGACATCAATTGCACATCTACCCTTAAATTGAAAGGGAAATGGAGGATTTTTGGTTGGTCAAAGATTATCACATTTTTTGGGCTGGCTTCCCCGTCCAAAAGGAAGAGGTCCGTCAATCGGCAGTTCCCATCCAATGTCATTGAAAAACATGCCAGGGTCAGGAATTGGGATTAATGACCTATTGCAGATTTACTATGTTTTACTCTTACTAATCATTATTCACCACTAGAAATGAACGGCTAAAAGAAATTAATAAAAGCATCACAACTCCAATTGAATCCAATTGACTGATCAATCTTGGCTAAGCGATGACCCATCATGACACCACCAATTTGTTTACCCCGTCGTATCCTCTGTCACCAAGTGCTTTTTGGGACCAGGAAGAACACAACAACAACAACAACAACAACAACAACAACAACAACAACAACAACAACAACAACAACAATGAAGCACTTCGTTCCGTTGTTGATCAAACATGAATCACCCAACCACCCAGGAAGCAACCATGAAGCATCATGAACCCTCACTGATGTTCACACATCAGCATTCAGCAGCCATGTTTGTCATGAGTCCTAAGCTTTTCTTAGCAATCAGTGACCGTTGGCTAGTACGAATCAGCCCCCAACTTTCTTAACCTTGGCCCATCATAAACATTAAACTTTAGTTTTCAAAAGCAAACAAACTGAGAATCACCAGCCATTCACAAACTTAGTTATCCAACCACGGATAACCATCATGGTTAGTTATGATGAATGATCATCAACAGCAGCTTATAATAATTAACCTATTGAGAATTAACCATCAAACTTGACGGTTCATAAGCATCAACCAGCCATTCACCAACTTCCCTAACCAACCGGCTGGCCTCCACTTGTAGGCCAACGCCCATGGTGTAGGGCATCCATCATCACCACCAAGCCATAGCTCTTGAACTGTCGACTTGCTGGCATCCTGGTGAGGCAAATGTGCGAAGGATCAGTAATTATTCCATTTGTTAATATAGTAATAACCATTACAAGTAGTATAATGAATAGTAGTAATACGATTATATATCTATATATATATATACATATATATACAATTGCAAGTAATTTGAAAAAAACAAATCATACCAGCAGTTAATAATCTCAAAAGGGTAGTCATACCATTTGTTAGTATAATTCCGAGGTGGATGATACGATACATACCATTAGTTTGTAGTATTATATAGTATTATGCAATCGAAGAATAAGCTTTCTTGACACTTACTTTTACACTAGGCTTAATTAATCCGGACGTTGGTTTCCAACCACTTGACCAAGTGTACAAATCATAAGTCTTCAAGAAACACCTTTTCAATACTTCACCATAGCCAATTACACCCACAAATACCGTTCAAACAGCTATGAACGATCAATCAGTGCGTACCGGTTTTAGGCCCAAACACTGATGGACATGGACCCATTTTCCGCCAACCAGAGCTTTGGAGTTTGGGGCTGAAAGGGATGACCCAATGACCAAACTTCGAAGTTCACCCACCCGTTGATAAGCTTTGGATGATCCATCTAGTGGTCGCCCAACCAAATCAAGTTGAACTGGATGCGACTCAAACATCTGACCCAAATATACTCAAACCATCTGGTGGTTTCTCAAAACAGGGGACCCCCAACAATGGTTGGTTTATTACTATAAATGACTAATAGTGGGTGATTTGGGGGCACCCCTATTTTGAGAAACACCCATCTAAGGGTTGAAACCAACCACCTCTGGATATATCCACTCGGCTGACAATGGCAATGATCATATGACAATGACCGGGAAGATTTATGGCCATCTACCGGTTTGGTTAACAAACCCGTATATAATGGTATGCAATGCTTGCAGGAATACCATGATATATAATGATTGTGATGATTGTTGATCATGGTCCATGGATAAATGTCAATACATGTTCCTACAGTAACGAAGTTTACGATCATCCCTCAAGATTCTCAGTCGGCTCTTCAGCTAGCAAACGGTTGGGCGAATCATCTGGGATCATGAACTAGCTGGCTCAACCACCAAGCCAAAGGCCTCGAATGAAACCTTGGTCTTCAATGAATGTTTGATTCTTTGGGCTTTGCCAGGGAGGTCTTTCATCGAGGGAGAGATCGCCATAGATATTTGGTGCTCTGGACATCATAAAACTGACCAAAGGAGTCTTTGTTGGGATGTGAACTACTATGCATTTGTTGGTAGGTTAGCATTGTCCAATAGCCATAGGTCCTTTGTTGAGTATTGTTGTCGATCCCGCCTGGCCTACAGTATCAACTATAGGTTAAGCTCTTATAAGCTCTTCAATCGCGGGACTACTGCTGCCAACTCCGCTGCAGATCTGTGAAGGATAGATAGCATCTATGTTCATACGCAGGTATATAATTTATACATGTATTATGAGTAATTATACAGTAATTCAACATATTGTACATTAAAACACACACATGTGTTTCAAATGTCCAAACAATCTTGAAACAGTCAAACAAAACTAATGACATCCTCCAAGCACTCCGCCCCTGCCTCCAAGTGTTCTAAACTCAGTAGAGGGTTCAAGGGAAAATCTTCCGCACCATCCACCTCACTCCATGGCAAGCGCGCGACCTAATCGTTAGTGTATCCTTTTGGCCGAATTTGTTTCAGTTGCTGGGACAGTAGCCCCTAGAAAGGTATGCCCCAGCAATTTCAAGAAGTGACATGCCAACGTCAACTATGGTCGCCGGTAAAGTCCATTGTTCAGCAATTAGCTTAACATTTTGAATTGACAACGCCTCAAACCAATATCACTCCTCTTAATGATGATGAACCTGGGAATCGCTGCATAGAAACCTGTATGACAATTATCATGCAGTGGAATGGTGGTGGTTGATACCCTGCTGGTCATATTGATTTATGATGATTAAATCACTTTAAATGCTGGGTGGTGTGTCCACAAGTGGTGTTTCTGAAAAGTTGACTGCATTTTCATGATCTGATCTCTCAGTATCGATATAGACACTGTTCAGAGTAAAGGGCAACCATTTGGGCGTCAACCACCGGTGGACCCCACATTCACCGGTAGAGTGATTGCCTTTAATGACAAACACCAACTCTCCTGGGTATCATTCATTATCTATGAATAAGAACACACACACATGCACACTCCCCGCATTTCGGCGCAACTCTGCCACCAAACCTGCTTGACCCAGGCAACCATTTGAGGCTTCAGGGAAGCACCGTACATGGCACAGCGTTACCTCGAAACCGTTGATTTTCCTAAGCTTCACCGGAGCTCCGTAGCCCAACAGTGGTGCATCGTGGTTCTCCTGATCCATGTGCCGATAGTACCAGACTCTGCCTTGGCTAATCCCACTTGATCCAGTACTACTGAAGTAATCATCCATGATTAGTAGTGGAAACTATGACTAGTTTTACCTTTGTGAACCATGATTATTGCATAATAATGGTATTCATCCCCAATCCTACCTGAGTGCTTCTTGCTGTTAGTGCTGGGTGGAGATACAACTCTAAACCATGTCATGGTCTGCCAAATCATGGACGTCCTAAATGTATCTACTGTAAATGCGTTCTTTCCAGTCAATACGCCCCAACCCTTTGATAGGGATCTACCATATTACCATGCGATAAGGATATATGCTGTCGAAACCTATCAATCGTAAGGTGGGCCATCAGTTTGAGGCTGATTCCCATAATTTGACTATATGGATTGATAACCCTTATGTTACCCTATATTGGTTGGCTTACCTCATCAATTTGATTCCCTGGATTCCTTGGTACCATGGCTTCAGCACAGCTTGCCATGGCGCAGCAGATCGGTTGCCAAGGCGCTGCTTCTTTCAGGATGCGCTGGAGCTCTTCCAAATCCGAAGGCTCCATGAAACATGGCCACGGGATGCCACGGGATGCCACGGGATGCCACTGGATGCCACGGGTCTACGGAAAGGTATGGTGGTTGTGGGTCAAGCAGTTCACCATGACTGAAGGGAGATCATACCCAACAATTTCATAGGGAAAACAGCCTGGTTACACCAGGCGTACTCTTTGGGGTCCAGGGTAAACTGACCCACAACAAGCTGTTTGGGGAGCCAAAGGTCTTGTAGGAATGGATCAAGCACATGCATCGCCAGCTTCACGAGCTGAACATTTCACCAGCTTCACCAGCTGTCATTCTTGGTGAGCCAAGCCTGATGGACCAACGATTGGTGCCTGTTGATTTTTGTCGGATGAAGAGCACCTGGTGCGCGGTGATGCTCCATTGTAATGTTCATTGACTAGAGAATTTTAGAGTTTTCTCCAAGGATAGTCCAGTGGAAGAAGTGCACTGTGAGCCAACAACTCTAGAATTTTCTGGTTGGTGGTTGAACCAACCCCTCAACCCACCATTTGGTGATACTAGCGGAAACAAAAATATTTGCAACCACACACCAGTTATGAACCATTGTAATCCCTGAAAGATTCAGATCAGAAGTGATGTAGAGAAACCGGTGTTTGCTTCGTAAGGTGCAGCTCGTATGTCGCAGTAGTACCTGTTACCCTTAGAGGGAAGTTTGCTTCGAATTATGGTTTGAGACAAAATCCTCTTTCAATCGACTGGATGCCTGATGAATGAAATATACAGTAATGACTTGTGCATCCAGTACGCATTGCATCAGCACACATACATACATGTAAACACGCACATGTGCGTGTAGACAAGCACCAACACATACTGTCTATATATATATACAGTAGCGTTAACAATAGTAACAATGATAGTAGTAATAACACCAATAACAATATGCAGTATTCTTGTACATATGTGCATGATTATGTGCATGTAGTTTTCTTCGCACTTCACTACAGGTGTGATTCTAACTCATTCATGCCAGCTTGGATTTTTTAGATCTGAAAGTCCTTGGTGCTCTTGAGCCAAGCTGGACAGCTTGGGTTGAATCAATTTGTCCTACTAGAGGTTAAGGGGAAATATGGTGGTTTCTTAAATGGATACCCCCGAACCATCCTTTTTTAAACCATTCATAATAATAAAGCAACCATTTTTAGGGGTCCCCTATTTTGAGAAACCAACATATACCGATTTACTGCCTCTCAATACCAATATCAAGGGTTTCTTAAGCCATAGGGAACCCCAAAGCTATGGCTGGTTTATTACCATAGATGATTGAGAATAGATGATTTGGGGGTACCCCTACTTTGAGACAACACCAGTCAAGGTCCACTGGAATGCCTTCGCAGCAATCAAGGCTCCATGGTTTCCTGCTAGGCTTCCATGACGGATTTGCGGGATATTTGCGTAGCTGGACAGCTGGATGCCTACTTTTCTTTGGCGAGCAAAGCATTTCTGCGCAAATAGAAACTTTTTTGTGTTGGGAGGTTCATGCAGATTGACCAATGAATGCCTGATGGTTTAACAACATCCCAGCCACATAAGAGCCATTGGCCCCCTATCGTGTGACAATTGGAAGTTTTCAATCATGAGCAGTGTCAGCTGCCCGTAATGTATCACATGTAGAATCAACCACCAGAAACCAAGACCGCTAAGCAGAATCCATGCCCGGGTGTTTGTGGATAGGTTGTGCTGAAACCTTTGGTCACTGACTCAACGATCACATCAAGACAATGCTTTGGAAGCTGTGGCCTCTGCCACAGCCAAAGCCTGTCATTCACCACCATCCAAAGGCGTTGCCACCAACAAGCGCTGACAAAGTAGTTTACAATGGCAAAAATACTTTCAACTGGGACAACCACACTTGCAATTTTCATGCTATATGTGGTTCATTGCTTCCTCAATCCACTTCTCAGCAGTGAACATCACTTTGTAAGTCCGTGGCAGAGAGTGTATGCAAACCAATTACTCATGGACACAACAAACACATTCTGATCAAACAAAAGCCAATCAGCTTACAACATGCGGATCCCCATGACAATTTTGCTGGGCTCCTCTGACCAGCCAGTACCCTGATCTACTTGCCGATTGAATTGCTGTGCAGGATTCCGGAGCTGGTTGGTGTTTCTGTTTACCAATGATTGATGTTGGATCCTTATCAAACCTCCATATTGGGAATAGACCGCCAACTATTCAAACTGGGGATGATTATTAATACGGATCTATCATTGACTGAATTAAGCATTAATAACCATGAATACCCGATTGGATCCTTCACAAATGCGAAGAATCCATAAACATCAATAGCATCATCAACTAACCATCAATAGCACTGTCATTTCACCATCAATCACGATGAGCAAGCATATCTCTATCTGGGCAACGACGCTGCAAGTAGGACACTTTTTCCGCTCGGCCACTGGGAGTTCATTGCCGCCAGGCCATCACATTGGCCTAGCGCAATCCAAACCGACAAAGGCTCCCTGCAAAGGTCACTACAGGGAACCACGGTGTTTGAAGGTTCCTTCATTCCCCAGGTGGGTGTGTCTCAAACTAGGGGACGCCCCAAATCATTGTGTTTTTCATCATTTACAATAATTAATCACACACTATTTGGGGGCGGATCATCACTTTCAGTAAAACTAGTTTACATGTGGCTCAAATTGTGTTTTCTCAAAATAGCGGTACCCCCAAATCATCCAAGTCACCAACCACTTTTAGTACGGCCATTTTTGAGCACCCCAACAAACTGAGAAACCTGCAGGTCGCCCCTGAACATTGGCAACGAGGGGTCATGAATTCCAGTGAAATTTCCAGTGATAATCCAGTCGTTGTCCTGGGACACCTGACGGGACGTGCTTTGGTCATGGGGCATGTCCAGAAATTGCGCGTGTCAACACACTTGTCATTTCCATAGGGAAATGGATATATGAATACGCCATCTAGGGTGGTGGGAAAGATTTCATTTGGCATATAGAAATTGATACTCATAGATTGTATGTCTGTATATCCAAGAAAAGCAACAACATTTATGAGATGGTTGTGGGAAAACCCACCATCTTTGGATAATTATACCATCTGGCCATACCTGGCCATTCTACTTCATCCATACCCGGGACAGCAAGGGCATCCTGGCACAGTACCTCGAATGATCATGCCCCATTCACCTCAACCAGTTTGAGTTTCAGCTACTATGAACCACTCTCAACCACTAGAAACTACTAGCCACAGGTAACCTGTCACATAGCTAGATCAGGTCCTACAAGGGCGCAGAGCTGGCAGGTAGCCATGGCAACTGGGAACCATGGGAACCCATCGCGGTGACCCACCAACCCATCGCGCAAGTCCTAGCGCAGGAACGCCGGCCTAGATCACTCCACGCAGGAACCGCACCGACTTCTGTGCCTCCTGACGTGCCCCGGGACCACCTGGTGCCGTTCGGTTTATCTGTAGGGCGACCATCAGCTGTCGAACCTTTCTGGGCATTTACGGATGACCCGTCTTTTTCATGTTATTGACAGCTTCAAACTTTGACATATCAATAATTATCCGGCGGTCAAACTTGATTGGCCCTATCAAGAATGTCATCATCATTTGGCTCTATTGAAGAGTTGACAGGTATCAATGTTGGACCTTTTAAGTTCAAAATAGTCGTTGGAACTCTCATGACCCAACATGTCACCTGAAACCAATTCAAAGGCCAGCCTCAAAGTAATGGCGGGCTGACCACAGATCCAAGAAAGCAAGGAGCACCCTTTCCTATTTGAACTTCTGGATCTATCTAACAACTGATTGGTGAAAAATCAGCTGGCACCAGCCAATGACACGTCTCTCTTATGGTCTGTAGACTATAGACAGGGAAAACCTTCTTAGAAGGGAACAAAAAACCCTGCACAAAGGAAAGAAGTGCCCTAGATGCCGCAATGGCACAAATCCCAAAAACCTAAAGACAGAAACACAGCGATGATGAATGTGTCTACAGGGCCCTGTGGAGAGGTGTGCACCTGGAACGTGTGGTGGGCTGGATCCACTGGATCCGGTGGAGGTGGCGGCAACACACCCAGGAACTGGGCCTTGTAGGCTTATATCCCTCGAAAATCCAGGGGTCATTGACCTTGGACTTTCGCGGAAGCAACCGTTCCAGCACGTTGCAGGACAGTGCATTGCCTGCGGCGCCCATGTCGAGCTGAGGCCAGCTGCACGGACATCCGCCCTCTTGATGCCACGAATCTCTTGCAATCGTAAACTCTCCCCTGCCGCTCGTGGGATTCAAACTTTCCCTTCTCAATGACAAGAGCAGAGCCCTTTTCGCAATGTTTCCCTGGTCCTTGCATGTCTGCACTTCCAGACTTACCAAAAAGCTCTTCCAAGTCTTTCAGTTGTTTCAGTTCAGAGCTTGTTGGTGTTCTTCCAGAAAAGCTTTCGCTGTCTCACTTCCGACGAGGTACGCCTTCACTGCTGCCCGTTTCTGGCCAAGCACTCGCGTTCGCAGTCTCGCTTCCCTTCCAGCAGCAAGGTACGCGCCTGCTACACTGCTGCATCCGAGGCTTCACTGCTACACTGCACCCCTGTACGAGGTGCCTCTTTCGCGCCCTGGTGATCTTTTGAGCGGTTCTTTTTAAGCGGATATTCTAAGCAACCCTGTCAAAAAATATCATAAAATGACCTTGAAGAACAAGTGTTTATTCTAAGCAAGACTCAGCAAGACTGGAATTGTGGGTTGACGTTCTGGTGACCTATAATCCAAGCTTTGTATCCCCGCATAAGCACCTCGATTCAAGACCCGCATACTGAGCCTTCAGCTCTCCACAGGCTTGCCCCCTAGTCACTATTCACCTGTTAATCTCCAGTAGATGTTTAACAACACTGAATCCTGGTAAACCATTTATATATACCATTCCGTGATAAGTCTACTTTGAATCCATCATACAAATATATCATTTCACATCAAACATGCATCTTATTTAGTTCTCCAAACATCTACAAGCAATGACCTATCAATTCAAGCACTTTCATCATATCTATAATATATCTACACATATCATAATAATGATTCCAAACCATAGAGTTATCAACCATACTTGTTCACCATCCGTACGTACCAACCGTCAATATTCACCATGCAGTCACATAGTCATTGAAACCTAGTAAGAAACAAAACAAAACATTACTGGTTGGTGGTTTCAAGCCCTTTGAAAAGGTATTAGTCAAACAACCATTTGCTAACAATTACTCGGGAAAATCAACAATGTTAAAAACACCAACCAGTAGTTGTTAAAACCATCCTTGTTGCTTATTGTCCCTTATCATCAACCCCTATTATCAACCACCATTAATGGTTGTACTCCCCTATTAAAAAAAAAACCAACAAGTTATGACTCAACAATTCATCCATCCTATTCTCCATGGCAACTGCACACCTACAGTTGACCACTTCGGCGTCAGCGCCTGTCTTACTCGAGGTGGTTGCTTCTGATTCCTGAGAGAAGTGAGTAGCTTCAACGGATCCCCACGGAGAACAATGGTACTGTAGATGAATAGATGTTCAACAGGGTGTAGGGTAATATTAATGATCACGAATAGATTGCTGATAAATGATTACAGTAATACATGGGTAATAGTGAATGGTGCTTGGCCAAGAAGAGTAAACTATAATCAATAGTGGCAAATAAGTGATACCAAGGGATAAGAAGCAACAAAAGCAAACAAACAGTTGGCTATGGGTCAAAACCCTTAGTCCCCCTGGTTCCCCTATCATTAACCAGCTCGTTTTCCCTTATTATTGATGGCCATTATCCCCCATGAAATTGGGGGATTCATATCGACCCAGCTCGCCAGTTGAGCATCGCTGGTCATCCAAGATGGATCTGGGAGGAGCGGAAGCAGCGCAGGACGGCCATCCATCAGCCAGCCAATTGACCATCAATGGACCACTAAGCTTCAAATATCTTCAAATCACGGTCCAACAAGCATCCGAATTCGCCATCCATCAGCCAGCCATAGGTCAATAGCCATCCATCAAATAACTGTTCAAAAAGCATCCAATTAGCCATCCACCCTTCACCCTTCCCTGCGGTAGCTCCACGGGTCGCCATGGTCGTCACAGCCGCACCGCGCAACGCGGTGCAGGGCGACTTCCCTGGGACCTCGGGCAGATTGATAGGCTCCGCGCTGGGTCGCGCGATGATGTCACTGACGTTGCTGGACTGCAACCTGGAGGCGCCGCGCGTTGGTAGGTGGGGAGTGGGGGGTTGGTTGCTAGGTAGGGTTGGGTAGGGTGATTGGTTGGTTGGTGACCAAGATTTCAGTGTTGATGGTGTAGCATAGTGATTCATAATCGGGATTTTTCCAGCACTTCCTTGGCCTAAGCGAAGGAAAGAGGAATCAATTGGGTTGGCTAACACACACAGTTTTTCTGAAGCCTCCGGCAATTCTTCTATCAAAGAGCAGCTACCAGTTGGTATAGCTCCCTCCCAACCACCAGGCAGATAGGAACCACATCATAGGCACTGACCCATCCCCACATCCCGGCAGCGAGTGGGTCTCCGAACGCGTTCGGAGGCCCCACGAGGCAAGTCACCTGGCAAGGTCTGGGGATGGCTATCCATGAATCATCAAGGGCTGCTGGTTGCGCATGGGTTGGGAATTGGTTGGGATTTGCTTGGGAATGGCTTTTGATTGGTTGGGAATGATCCGAATGAACCTCCTGACTCTCAAGCAAAACCATTCAGTAAATCCAGCACTATGGTTGGGAATGAGAATGGAAATAGTTGGTGCTTAGTGGTCAATTATTGAAGTGATTGATCATCAAGAGTTGAGCATGGATGAGAACGCTCCGTGATGCTTAGAACATCCTGATGACAGTGCTTAAACATGATTGATAGCCAGGGTATATCTGCTCAATGATGATTGTTGACCAGTAGATAGCAAATTGATTCACAATCACAAGTTTCGGCATGTCATGTGAAACTGTCAACATTGAATAATAGTCATATTCCCACCAGCAATGGCCAATCATCACTTAGACAATATCCCACCCATGGCTTGCGAAGACAATTGCTGCTCAGATTCTTGATACTGGCCATAGCTGATCAACCAACAGAACCCACTCAGAAAAGTCTCATGGGGCCCGGCAAGTGCCTCCAGCCCCTGTGCACCTGCGGCACTGCATAAAGCATGTTGCCCTTGTAGGCGCAAGAACCTCGATGCCACTGGTGCCGTGCGACCAAGCCATCAATCTCTACACAAGGCGCGCTTCAGCTACCGGTGAGTGGCCACTCCTTGGGGCCACTGACATCCCTCCCCTTTCAACGGGATAGCACTGAATACCACTGGCTCCACCACGCTGCGATAGGCACTGGCCGCTGGTGGTCCTTAGGCGTCCCCACTTCTCTTCACTTCCGGCGAAATCTTCGCTGAGAACTGCAGGGAGCCGTTGGCTTGGTTCATGAGCAGCTGCACATCGATCTCACTCACCTCGACATCCAGTGGCTGGGTGCGAGGGGTGTGAGCCAGCACGACTACGGTAGGTACTGGCAATGGTCACAAATCATGGCAACTAATTGATAAGATAACAAATTTTGATAGATCAAATCAGACAGTAATATACAGTAATAGTCCCTGTTCTTCTCTCATTGATCTTACCTTAGCATCCTTAGCTCAATCACAGCATTCTTTTGAGCATCTGAACCCCTTGATCTCCTTGGCACCCACAGTAGACCCATCTGCAATCTCAGCCAGATTGCGCAATCGAAGAGCGAGGTGAGCTGATCCGTAGTCTGCGAGCGTTGCTGGGAACACATGCTTAACACAGAATCCAGGACCTGTACTGATGGTCCATGATGCTTTGGCATGATGGTTGGTAATGGCTATTGATGATGTGCCATGATGCTTTATGATAGTTAGTGATGATAGTATAACAACTCAAGAAATGAATGATGAGCATGTAATAAATGTTTCATAGTGATCGATTGCCATCAACAAACCAACAAACCATCAATCCACCATCAATTCACCATCAACCAATGGACCTTCCACCTTAGCCATGCTTCACCACCGGTCACCCCATGCTACGCCGCCATGCTGGCCGTCCGCAGCTGGGCGCCTCGTTGCTACATTGGGAGCTCGCGGGCGGTTGACAGTCCTGACTCACCAGCTGATCGTTCACGGTGATGAACTCCTGGGTAACGCGGCGCTTGCGCGACGCGATTTTAACGCGTCACAAGGGGGGTAGGGGGCACCGGGCACCGGTGATCATGGGAAGGCATCAGGGGAATGAAAGGCATCATGAGTTGATTCAAGTTGAATCATGGCTGCTTGATGAATGGTTAAGTTTGGTTGATTGTGCTTAATGGTTAGTGATCTGGCCGTCCAAGATGGCTTGAAAGAAATACTTAACCCTTGGGAAAACTAGGACGGTTGATGATGTTGTGTTGATGTTGTATGCTTTGCTGAAAACTTCTTCGAAACTAGTAACTAGCAGTCACCTGACTGGAAAAATCTGGCACCAACTCCCTGGTTCATCGCGGGATCAGCACAGATCCTGCGCATCCCTACGACCGACCCTGTCCGGGACCCCGTGGGCCCCGTGTCGCCACCAAGGAGCTACAACTTTGTTGTCGCCAAAGTCCGTGGGCTTCACCTGGAAGAGTTCGTGGCTGAGCTTGGTGGTGATGTCATACAGGTACTGTTGGTTGGTACGGCTATGGCGGCAAGCCATAGATACTTGAGCCATGGGAGTTAGCTTAAAGCCATAGAAATGATATGAAATGATGTTGTTTATTTTTTGATCGCAAGTCGCAAGTCATCCGTTCGCAAGGGGGTTGTTGTATGGTCTTGTTCTTGAGTCATAGCCATGGGCATGCAGGCTTTGCGTTGAGGTGACAAACCAGCGTTGTGGTTCATCAAATACTGATGGATCATCAAATAACTCTGAATTGGGGTCTAGGCAACGACCAATTTACAAACAAGTAAGCAAGGTATGTTAGACTATGGAGATACCAAGCTGTCTGGATCTACCCACCCCCCACAATCTGTGGTGTGGCTCCGCTTCGCAGAACCCGCCTTCACGCTGAGCTTGCAATTCTGGAGATCGCCCTCCTGTGGGACATGAAGGGATGCACTGGGTGCATTGACCATACTGGATGCCATAGCCCAAAATGATGGTTGTTGAAATAATCACAACATACAATCACAACGAAGCACCTGCCTATAACCGCCACCCTGCCGAAAACCATCACCCACACCTGTCCTGGCTGAAACTCAGATTGGCCGTGGCGGTGCAACCACTATCTGCGCACGCCAAAGTGCTATTCACCGCCTGCAGTGTTTCGCTCGCTCGGCTGAGGCAAGCAACCCCCGCCCGGTGGTTGGTTCTCCTTCATGACTGCTGATGGCAGCATTGCAGGGGCATCACAAGCAGTTATTGAATATTCTTATTACATCAATACTTTGAATGAATCATCATTGACGACATGAGTAATCATGATTGCTGGGTTGTCTTTTTGGCCATTGAACACTACCATGTAACCGTTTTGAATCAAGCGCATTCTTCACACGACTAATCATTTCCAAACGCAGTAGATGCTAACCGAGCCATTATACTATTCTCCAATCACTAGATTCTCACTAGACAACCACTTGTCATAATGATTAGATGCTAATCTTCCATGATGACAATCATTCTCAAAGCCATTTCTAGTCACTGATTCACCACACTTCTCCAGTTGGCCAGCCCTGCGAAACCAGCAAAGCTCTCCAACGAATTCAAACCGTTACTCCTACTAACCATTCCCTACCCGTCCAGCTACCATTGCAATATACTACGTATACATGATAGGTAACCAACCCCAACGACAATGGTATGGAAACCACCTGGTTAGCTACCATATTGGTCACTTGAAGCATAGGGATTATCAACCAGCTCATTATAGTCATCAATCAGCTTCTCGAACAGCTTATCAACCAGCGACTGGTTAAGAATGGCTGGTTGGTCACTGTCTTGGTAAGGCATTAAGAGTCGCCTTAACATGCCCTAAGCTTCTAGTTACCTATATATTAGGGACCAGTTGGTTTCTACCATTGTTGTTTGGGGTTGGTTACAAACTATAATGGTAACTGGAAGGGTAGGGATGGGTTTCTAGTGGGTTCTCCCTCACCTCTGCGACCGCACCTGCTGCTGGTACCCCTCGGTCAGAAGCATCGCGGGATTTCCAGGGTATGGAGACTGCGGCAACGGGAAATGTCACGGAGCAAAACCGCGGATGCGATGCATGGACGGTGATGCTCAGTGATGGCTTATATGGGGTAGACCCATGGGTTAGTGGTTGCGGCGAATAATGCTAAATGATGCTTAATGGTGGCTAGTGCCGGTTGATAGTTGTCACTAGTGATGAATAAGCTGATTATTGGCTGGTTATGTGTGGTTAAACATGCTGAACAATGTGAAGTCAATTATGGTGATTAATGGTTACGTGATGTTGTTTCTTATTGCACCAAAGAACACGTAGTTGGATATAGTTCGTCAACGACAGATACGTAATCCTGGTTCTTGCTGGTCAATATATATAATGCAGGCTGTAAGTTAAGTTGATTTTAGCTGGTTGTCGTTAGTTGGATTTCAATGGATACAGTGCCAAAGGTCAATACTGGTTCATGTTTTTTGGCCAGAAGCCAACCGTGTTGGTGCTTAATTCGTGCTTAAGAAGCAACAACACTGGTTGGAGATGGTTCATTAGCAGTAATCAGGATTTATCCGCTGATTTTGCATATCAGATTTAACAATGGTTACTGGTAAGAAACAAGGCCATCTTAATAATGGTTAACCTTCTGGTGTTCAATGGTTTTATCGGCTTTATCCACCGGTTGGCAATGGTGAATGAGAAGCGAAGCAAGGATGGTCCGTGGGATATCCAAGTTCTGCAGGGGTATCCCATCATCCCCAAGGAACCCGCCCACATCACAGTGCCGCCAAACAAGGACCCAAGGACCATTATGGAGAAATGCGTTGGTATTCTGATGACTGAAGTGATATTACAACTTACAGGCATTTATGCGCACCAAAAGGAGTTTAGTCATGGTAATGAGGTGTTATGGTCTACCTACAATTCAAAAAGAACAAAACACCAAGGGTTATGAGTGGTTAACCATTGCACTGGCCATAACAATGGCGGTCATAGTGCTAAAACAAAACACCAATGGTCATAGTCTACCATTGGTTAGTACTAGTGTTGGTTAACCACTAGCATTGACTAGCATTGTTAACCACTAATAACCACTACCAGTAACAGTAGACCACTACAGGATGTTGGTCAACCAACTAATAACTTGTTTAGGTAACCACTAGTATCCACCAGCATTGTTAACCAATACCAGTAATAATGGTGGTCATTAGTGGTTTAAAATGTTGGTCATTGCCCAGGAGGGCACCCCTGAACGGTGGGTCACAGTGTAGCCGCTAGACCTTGCTCCCTTGACCTTAAGGACGTCTGTCGAACCAAGATCTGCCATGGGTGCCATGTTCACCTGGCGATTTCTTTAAAGAGGAGTACTTCCAAAAGGGATGGATGATTACCAGGTGAATATGGTTTCTAAAGAATGCTTTGTTGTTTAAACATGGTGATTTGGAAGGTTTGTACTTCCGCACCATTTTAAAGGTTTCCAACAAATCGTTAGATCTTTGTTGTTTAAAATGCTTTGGATTGGATGATTTAGGGGTACCCCCCCCCCTATTCCAAAAAACATCACGGTAGAAAGGTTGCAACAACCATTCCAATAGCAGCCTAAGAACCATTCCAATCACCTTGGCCAGCGACGTTTACCAAAAACACTCTGAAGTGAACCATGATCAACCATGACTACAAAGAGTATCAGCTACCATTTCGAATCCATGTTCAATGCTTATTGGTGATTATCAATCATGTTCGTCCTAACCATTGTCATCAGACCAAGGTCAGCAGTTAAACGCACCAGTTGACCATTACAATGACTAACATCAATGACTAACATCAACGATTCTCATGAATATGACATGAATGAACAGTACAAAGCATTGCCTCGAGGTACTTTATTGCATGAAGGGTGACCACCATTACAAACCAATTACACACCATTTCTGAAGCGGTCGTAATGATGATCCCCTCTTTCGGTCCGCCACACTATCGCTAAGCATTATTGAACAGCGAGATCCTTGTAAGGGAATCCTTCCCCAATTACTAACCACCATTACGAACCAATTGTTTGCAGTAATTGCTATAACATGCTATAACCATTGCAAACCATTGATGCTTGGTACTTTTCCCTAACCACCAATGGTTGGTACTAGACCATTCCTAGCCACTACTCACCATTACTACACCACCTCCTACCAGCCACCACCTGCTACCACGACCTGCGAACCAGGATCCGCTGCAACGGCGCCTTTGGTCGACCGTAGGCATCATATTGACTGACTGAGGCATCGAACCTGGTAGTGGGATCTCATGGGGAAAACCAGGACTTGTTGGTGGTTCATGGTGGTTGATGCTAGGGTACTTGGAGGTTAGCATCCAATTTGTGCTTGTAAGTAAGGAAACATTCAAGTGGTTGAGAATGATGCTTCACCATGGCTGTAAACCCTTCTATGTGGTAGAACCATGGGTGAATGGTTGAGAATGGCGGTGAATGAATATCGTCTCGCCACGGTTAGTTCAAAGTTCGCCACCGGCTATAGGGTGCAACTCAGCATATCGCAAGGAACTGACCCCAGCTGCACATTCAGTTGTAAGGTTTGCGGTCTGAACTGCTTGATTGATTGTTAAGCAATTGTTGATGGTCGGGTGAGTCCAATTGATAGTAGATAGTGAATCATGGATGCTTCACAAAGGTTGATACTCGTGGTTATAGTGATGGATAGTGGTGGTTATTGATGGACGATAATGGTTGCAATACCTGGTTCTTCAGAAAAAAACAGCCATCCGAGATGAACCAGCGCTAAGACAATGGCAACCCCTGGCACCCCAATGTTGATGGTAAAGCTGCCCACAGCAAGAACACAAATGGCTGTTTCTTTTCTGACCGCTGCCAGCGACCCAAAAACTCCACCAACATTGAAAAAGGGGGTGCGGGGGTTTAGGATGGCTGTTTTTTAATGAACTCGGTATGTTGCAGTGCCTGGTTAGTGTTTTGTTGAGGAAGGATGATTGCTTGCATGACCACATTTTTCGAATAAATGGGTAGTTCTGAGCAGCCTAAGCGGTTGACTGGAGAAGGTAAGTTGAACATGCTTTTTCTGAAAACCAAGGGAATTGCAGTTATCAAAGTATGTTAATACTAGGAACTAAGTACTGGTTGATAATAACCATTGTTCATGTCACTATGTCAGCAGACCATTCGTAATTCACAAAGATCCTGCGAGGGACCTCGGACAATCTCCAGCTACCAAATCATCAATAATTACGGCTGTGGGTCAAAACATGGCACCCACGGTGAACATCCCATGATATCATCACACATGACAAACCAGCCTTTCTTGGGATGCTCATCCATCCATTTTTCGGGACTTTTGGTGATGCCCCATCCCCAATACAGGTTTGCACATTTCCACGCGGGTATTGGGTACACCTCACGAAAGCATCCGACAATTCTGATGGCCGCTAACCAAAAACACTTGCATGCCCGACTTCCAGCTATACTCATGCTCCATGGGCCCAGCCAGAATCATCTTTCAAGCCAACCCACGCAAGGATCCCTTGAAAGTATTCACCTCGTTGATGGTAATCGTCTCCAGCTAAGAAATCAAAAGGTAAAAAAACTACCATTCACTATCCAGACCCATCATCAATCATCATCATCATCATCATCATCATCATCATCATCATCATCATCACCATCATCATCATCATCATCACCATCATCATTGACCAACCATCATTGACCAACCATCAAAAACGATGCGCCGTATTCTTCATCACTCATCCACACCAATTCGCACTCCAAATCGCAGCGGTCCCGGTGTCCCGCTGAGTCTCCCCGCCAATTCGCCTGCTTCTTGGCAGAGCCCTTCAGTAGGTGCAGCAAATCTCCCCCGGTGGTTTTCTGCAGCGCCGCTTGCTCGGCATAATGCACCGGGTACTCGTAGGAGTCGATGAAATTACCTGGCATCGACGGTGAGTGATGGTTGTTGGACAAGAATGATTGATGCCAATAGTGTTTAACAATCACAAATGAATGGTCAATCATAGGCGAAGGGTCAATGACAAATTATTGGTCCATCATAGATTAATGATTGATAGTGGTGAATGAGCTCCCCTACTGTGCAAATTCCGCTTGCAAAATGGAAAATCGCAAGCAGCGGCATGGCAGAGGCAAACCTCGTTAGACCCAGTGCTTCTGCAATTTCAGCCATGGTGACCCCCAAGGATCTGGTGCTTTCTCTCCTAAAATCTCTATTTTGGTGTACCTTTAAGTCGTACCATAGAGTCCCCCCTTGATAATTACAGCTGCCTGATAGTACAAGTACATCATTTGTGAATTCAATTGCCATCTGCAAACAAAGTGTGATTTTTCGGTGCCTCCATCCTATCAACTGACTACATATGGCAGCATGTTATTGTTAGGCGTCACCAAGCTTAACACTGTCATTTTCATCCATCAGCGCGCATGACATGATATACAACTGCGTTTTAACTGATCGGTGGTTCTACTGGTGGGTGGGTCTATGCCATACAAAGAATAGTTAGCCAACCAGCCATCCCAAATATAGGTAAAGAAATAACCATATTTTAGAAACCACCAAGTCGTACTGAATCATCAACGCACACAATTTCCATCAGTTTACATCTGATCAACCAAAAGCAAACACAATGACACAATGACACAATGACACAATGACACACACACACACACACACTTGAAAGACCTGATTCATGAGTTAGACCTGCCAACATTTCAGAGTGCTCTTTTAGTTTGAATCCCAGAGGGATGCTGTCTATCTGGTGTCGACTCAGATAGTCAGTAAGGCCTTGCGCCAAGACAAAGGATTGAACAAAAGGCGAAAACAGCGGTGATCACTGATACTCTCTTGAGATACAACGGAGTTGCAAAAATCGCAGGTACGTCAACCCAGCGTCCCAGGTTGATATCACTGAATGTCATAGCCGTCTTCGTTGGCTGCAGAACTATGACATTCACTGCAGCCCCCTGCTGGTGAATGGTTCACCATGATTCATGATGGTAGTTGATTCTAGATTGAGATATCCTTAGAAACAGGAGTTGACTCACACACGAAGGCCGTGTGTCGCAAAAACGGACTCGCTGCAGTCTATTTTTGGACTCATGACTGCACTCACTCGGGTCGAAAGTCTAAGTCTGAAATCAAAAATCAAAAAATCGCTGATATGATACAAGGCTTGGCCGTTCTCTTGAAAATAGCATGATGGACTTCAATGAGTCGTATGGAACGGTCTCGCCGAAGATGGACCTGGCTGAATTACATCAGGCACGTATTCCAGTTCTAAATGGTGCAACTGTGTGCCTGGAGTGAGTCTATATACCGGGCTGTGGATCTGAATGTCGTCGGAATCAAAGAACTGCGCATGGGTTTGACCCATTTGGATCCCGCTCCAGTGAGTGCCAAGATTTTGGCGATCCTTCGGAAATTGACGTAGGAGTTGGCCAAAATTCCAGTGAAACGGGGCGTGATGGCCCTGATATGTGAGCCTCATATTCCTACTGCCCACCCATTGACCGGTTCTTTCCCACAACACATGGGAAAAGAACATCTTGATGACATCCAATCGCAGGTTGTCGAGATCTTGGCGGTGAATGACGATGCCCAAAGCGCTGTAGTACTCTGGGACTGCCATCTGCGGAAATGCAGCCCTGAAAAATTGGGTTAACAATAGCGATACAGCAACAAACTCTTGATTGAAGCTCGCCGGCTGCGGGCTGGCAGCCCGCAGTGTCCATGGATGTCGCTCATGATCATCTTCAACATCAGGGAAGTCTCTACGACGGCGAGTCACACGCTCCCACATGGCAGCTATAGATCAGCTACAAAGCAAATCAACCTGCGACAGCTGTAAATGAAAGAGTAAATGAAAAATGTGCAGCGTAATCAAACATAGCATGGCATACCAATCCTATGAAAGTCAAGGCAAGAGTAGCAGAAAGAAGTACTTTGAATCTTGTAGAATTCAGCAGAAACAGAAACAGAAAGTGCATCAGCAGCATCATTTCATCATGCTGACAAGGGAATCCGAAGAGATCTGGAAACTTCAGAGCTCGGATAGCCTTTGGCTATGTATAACTCGGCCAGAGAATGCAACGTGGGAGTAATCTGGCTTCGAGGGTACGTATATTGTCGAATTAGGTGTGCTCTACTGAGCAGCCCACTCATGCGGAGACGGAGGGAACCAGCACTTTCCAAATCTCTAATTTGGCGAAGATTGGGAAGTTGATACTGACAGCTTCGCTGTTCCACATTGACTGAAAAACCAAGAAGACTATCATCGGTAACCTTTTCAAGTTCCACTGGAAGGCCGTACTTAGATGGGCTGGGGTGTTGTTAAGGGGTTATATACTTTATGGTTTTTAGCAACCCATTAATAACCAATTATTAAATGTATGTTAACCTATACATAACCATGTGCTAACTAGTTATGATGTATTATGAAAATTAGAACAATTGTTAAAATTTCATAACAATTAGCTAATTATGTTATTTTTGTGAAAGAGTTAGCAAAGTTAGTAACTGTTAGCTAATTTTTTGCAAGAACAATATGATATTGATTTGTACTTGTTTGTGATATTGGTTTCATGACAGAATCCTAAAACCAAATACAAAAAGGGTACATGTGGCTGTTGATTTTTGTGTCTTTGTTCTGGAAATGTATGCTATGTGCAATTCAAGCTTTTTCAAGACAAGTAAAAGATTACCACAAATTAAGAGTTGGTTCTTTTATTGGATACCACCTATGATTGCCAGGGCCCTTCAAGCAATTTTTTTTGGTGAGCACTTGGTGCTGCAAGGTCTTTAACTGAAGCACTAGGTGCTTTGTTTTTCAATGAAAACCAAACCAAACCCAAAGCATGTGCTCACAAGCTTGTATGTTGTTCTTGACCCATTGGCTACACAAAAAATGCTTTGCATTGAGGAATTGCTGGCCCAAACACAGTTTCAGCACCATGGCAGAAGATTCTCACACAGTGGGCATCACTCCTACTTTTGCCTTGTCCTTCAATGGTTCAAAGCCTGTGGCCCTCCCACCAAGCTTTGTTGTCAAGGACTGCTTTCTTAGCTGCTAGCAATTGTCAAAACCAGCAACCAAAAAAGTCAATTTGTCATTGTTTGTCATTGGTGTGCTGACAAATTGCAGGACATCAATGACAATCAGTACTTGAAGATTCAGGGCAGCTCTCCTTTGATCTCCAGATTGATCTGTGGATGCACCATGAAAACCCATTCCTTCTCCAACTCTGACTTGTTCAAAGAGCTCAAGCAGAAAAGGAACCAGAAGCTCATGGCTGGTGAAAGCAAGAAGTTGAAGACTGAGCAGGTGATTGAAATCACCATTGGCTCCACCAATGTGTCCATTTTGTGCCCTGCAAAAAGATCTGCATCAGCTGACCTCCTGGTATTGATGGAAGCAGAGCAATTGGCTTGTGTCTTTGGCTATTTGAAAGCTGATTGCAAGGAGAGTGGCAAAACCAAGAGATCCTACAAGAAAGGTGAGAAGAAAGCCAAAGGTGCTTCAGAGGACGATGAGTAGTTGCAACTTGAAAGTTGGAGCTCCAACTGTTTGGGTGGAAAAAATGATGTGAGTTGTTTGTGTGGCTTGAGGCTACTTGAACAGAATGTGGTGTGGGTAAGTGGTATGCAAACCCCAGGTGGATGCATGAAGGCATATTTTGTTTTGTGATTTGCCTGCAAGGGCTTTGGCATCATAAGTTTGGATTGGAGATTTTCTTTGCCTTCCAGGGCTGTGCCTTTTCTTTCAAAACCCATGCAATACAAGAATGTATGTTGGACATCATAGGTACTTTGAAGGCATCATTCTTTTTGCTTTGCATCTTTTCCAGCTCAAACCTGGAGCTTACAAGAACAAGCTTGTTGAAAAGCAAATGTTGGTGTTAGCTGTGTGCCAAAGCAACCACCACAAAGGAACAAGGTTTGTTTGACTCACTTTTTGCTTTGGCTGTTTGCAGCCATGGCTCTTGCCCCTGAGATGGTCAAAATGATCAGTGACCTGCTGAGCCCTACCTGCAGTTTGGGCATCAACATCAGGTTGCAGAAAGTCTTGTCTCTGTTGGAGTCTGCTGGGCTGGTTTACAATAGTTGCCTTCCTCCTTCAGCTTTCTTGCGCCATCCTCAAAACAGAGGATCTTCAATGGTCAATGGCTACAATGCACACAAAAAGGGCCATGACATTTTAGAAGCAGGAGTGAAGCCAGAGCTGCTTCCTCCCAACTCTTTGGCAGTTGAAGTTGCCATTGACTCCAAGCTTAAAGATGACCAATTCAAGTT
This sequence comes from Symbiodinium kawagutii, assembly GCA_009767595.1. Classification (NCBI taxonomy): domain Eukaryota; class Dinophyceae; order Suessiales; family Symbiodiniaceae; genus Symbiodinium; species Symbiodinium kawagutii. The sequence goes on along the minus strand of VSDK01025482.1, from coordinate 338,708 downwards.
GAACAAAAAAATGGTTTCTGATGCCCATGGCCTACTTGCTCCAATCAAAGGGGATGAGCGTTTCTTGACCTTGGCCAACTCCCACTTTGTCCAATGGGCCAGGGCCATGGACTATGGATGCAAAGGGCCTGATGGTAGCCTCCTCATTGTCAGCCCTGACATGAAACCTTTGTTCAAAGATGGCTGGCAATGGAAAGTCATTTCCAGTGAGGCAGAGAAGCTATGGCCACAGCTTCCTGCATTTGCAGCTATGGCAATGAATAGCCATAACACCAACCAGATCACCAGCAATGAGCTGGAGTGCATGATGCAGCTGGCAGCCCTTTACCAAGCAGGGATGAAGATTGATGATGCAATCCTTGCTGTGGAACACAGCTCACCTTCTTGCAAGAAGTATCTGAAGGATGTTGCCTACTTCTGCAAGATGTTCTCTGGTGGGCAGAACTTTCCTCTGCTGCAGTGCTTGGATCATTTCTGTGCCTTGGCCACTTGTTCTTAACATGTTGTGTGCCCCTGAAAACTTTGGCTGTTCACTAATATGATGTTTTTTCTTCAATGCCTTGACTGCTGCCAGGCAAGAGCTCAGGGCACTCCCTCTTGATTGGGGAAGAAATGATGAACCACCTGGCTTTCTTCGATTTCAGGCTGAGTGGACAGTCCATGGCCCTCACCAGGGTTGCTTTGGCAGCTTGCATGCTTACAAGTAAGAAGCACCAAGACAATATCAGCAAGCTCATCTACAAAAGTGATTTTGACAAACTGAAGGAAAAAGAAACTACAAGAAAGTTGGATGAAGTTTTGGCCACCTTGTGGGCAGAGACCCAGGATGAGAAGCATGACAAACATGTGGCTTACACATGTTTTGGGACTGCATGTGTGAGAATGGTTCTGCATCTCCTGCAAAAAGAAAAGATTGCCAAGCAAGAGATGTTTGCTTCCTTCAAGGCAATTACTGAAAAGTTTGAAGAGGAGTTGACTGGGGGAGCTGTGCCTCCTTTGCTTGCTGCCTCAACTGACCCTGCTGGAAGTGGTGCCTCTGGGTCTACTCAAGCTTCCCAGGATGTCCAAGACTTGGTGAATTGCTCCAGCAAGCAGATTGCTATGGTCCAGAACAGTCACATCAAATTGGGGGAGAGGCAAATGTGTTTCAAACAAGTTGGTTTTAATATATAAATGTGTTTGTGTCTATATTAGGGGTGGCCAAACAATGTTTCTGCACCTACACAGCAACCATCATCCTTGCAGGTATTGCCATGCTGACTTTGAAGACAAGATCTTTGTGCTTGCATCCATGGATGATGCTGGTGCAACTTTCCAGCACAAGCCTCTCTTTGGTGCTGTGCTTGAACAGAAAGCAGCCTTGGATTCTTTGAAACAATGGAAGCCTACAAAGAAAGAAAGCCAGAGCCTTTGTGACCAGCAGCTGTGTGTGGCCAGGCTACCTCACAACTATGATGCTGTCTTGAAAGAGATTGCAAAGATGGAAGTGAATGGTTTGCTTGTGGAAGCTTATAAGCAGAACCTCCCACAGGATGATCAGATGTTTGGCTTCACTCAGCATCCTTCCAACTTGGTGCTGCTCAAGAAAGTCAAGAAGAAAGAGATCAAATTGTTTCCTTTGGGGCATTGCAGCCTTGTGGCTGACAAAGATTTGCAGCAAGTCTTGGAGAAAGGAAAGCAAGTCTTGGTGTACTACAAGAACCAGGCCTATGCAGTCCAGCCCTTCAAGACCATGACCAATTTCATCCAGACTGAAAGTGGCAGCCTCTGCCCCTATTTTTTTGTCAAAGTTGCAGAAGAAGATCAAACAGCCAGCATGGCTATCACCTGGTTGGACCACAAGGGTCTCAAGATCCCTGTGCTTGAGAACAAAGATTCTATGCAGAGTCAGACTTTGATCTTCAAGGATCAATCTGCCCAGGCCAAAGAGCCACCAAAGAAGAAGCTGAAGAAAGCTTAGAATCACTCACTTGCTGCAGTTTTGCATTGGAAAAAAAGATTCAGTGAGCTTGCTCTTAAATGGGAATACAACCAATCTTGGGAATACTTGACCACAAATGGTTCTTTAATTTTGTTTAAAACGTTTTGGGAGCAAGGGTTTTGCCAGCAAGGTTTTGCAATCAAAAAATATATAGTAGTGAAGTCTACAGTGCCTAAAGGGCTTAACTTTATTTTTTTTTGCCTTCCAGGGCTTTTGCTTTGTTTCTAGATCATGTCACAGAATTTTGGGTGTACCAATAGCTAAGACTAATGCATAAAGGATGAAATTCTTCAAGACAAGTACTCCAACATGTTTGGCAGAATTGTTTTCACTTGTGCTTTGCTTGTGTTTCATCTCAAGTTGTTCAACAACATGGTACATATCATACAGCAGCACATGTCTCACAAAGTAACCAAACACACAAGGTACATACTCACAGTCATCTTACACTTTCTCATCTCAGTTCTTGCCAGCCATGAAGAGAGAGCCTGATGATGCTGAGCCCCCATGGCAGCAGATGAGGAAAAGGGCTAGACTACCTCCACCAGTGGACTTGTCTAAAGTACAAGAATTCAGAGAGAAGAAGCAAGCAAAATCTCAGCCAGCCAGTGCAAAGAAAGATTCTCTTAGTAAATTCAACTCATCCAAGTTTTTTATGTCCTTTACCCACCAAAGTTTCCATGGTAGATGGGTCCTGATCCATGTAACTGTTTGGTACCAGCTCAATGCTCCCACTGTTGCCAAGGACAGCCCTATGCAGTCTGATGATTTTGGAGATCAGGTCTTGGGCTTCTTACTCTCTTTTGCTCATAAACTTGATGAAGCAAATCTACTTCCTGCAGAAGAACCAGTGCCAGATGCAGCAGCTGCCAAAGTTCCAGGAGGCCCACCACTTCATGGAGTACCTCTTCAAGGTCCACCTTGCAAAGTTGAAGCAGGTTCCAAAGATGAAGCCCCTGGTGCCACAGCAAAGGCTGGTCCTCCTTTGCCACCAGAAGCTTTACTTGGAGGTCCCAGCAGCAGTTCTAGTGCCAAGCCTTCAAAAGCAGTGATGGCTCCTACAGCCAAAAAGGCTCGTGGTGTTCCTTCAGCCCCTTCTGGAGAAATTGGAGGTTATGCTCCTACAGGAAAGCTGGCTTGCACTCCTGACCAAATGAGGGAGTTCTTATATGGAATCCAAGCAAAACCCAAAGCATCAGCAGCAGCAAGTTCAGATACTTGGTTGATTTTCTATCATGTTTTCTATGATTTGGTTGTTGTTTTATGTTTTTACCTTTTCTTGGTTTCCAACCCAGAATGATGTAAATAATTTCAGCACTGATAGGCAGATCAATATTGCATGTAATACTATTATATATTCATATAAATTTCACATCATTGACCCTTTTGAACTCAGGACATGGAGTGGACTCCACCAGTACAAGGAGCTGGGTGGTTCAGGAAAGTTGGTGGATTGCTGGTTGCATGGCGTTTAGGCGATGTCCATCGCATGCGAAGGCTGATGCAGAGGTGGGAGGAAGTGCCAAACATGAAACAATACACTCAAAGCCTCATGCAGCATGTGAAAATGTATGGATGGCCCAAGAATTTAGATGGTGAGTATGGACTCAATGCTCCATAGCTGACTGTACTATTGCTGTGAAACAGCAACACTGGCTTGAAAAAAGACTTGTGTGCCTAAGGGTTTGGTTGAAAAGCAATACAATGTTTGATATGTCAATCAAATTGGGTAATCAAATTGAAACATGAAGAATTCAAATTTCAATTTGAATTTCAAATTGAAATTGAAACATTTTGAATTTCAATTTGAATTTCAAATTGAAATTGAAACATTTTGAGTTTCAATTTGAATTTCAAATTGAAATTGAAATATTTGGAATTTCAATTTGAATTTCAAATTAGAATCTAAAGTATTTAGATTATAATTTTCTATTGAAAATCAGATGTTTTCATTTCATGATCTAATATAAATTTACATCAGTATACTAAATTTATATGAATTTATTCTATATTGTTTTAGACTATTTGCCTTCAGGGCTTTCATTTGATATCTATTAGCACAAAGGTGCTTTTGTTTTCAATAGTGAAGTCACAACTAGAGTATAGATGTTTTCATGTCTGCCACTGTCTATTCCTAGCCAACCACAGTCAGCATTTCAGAATGCACACAAATGTATATTCTATGTAGTTCTGGCTCCAGTGTTCAGGATGGCCCCCAGAAGGTCCCAGGATCCAATTGTGGATCATGCTATGGTAGTGTGGGTGAGCCATGATGGTACCAAGACCCTTTGGCATGTGAACTATCATCGATCAGGGTGGACAAGCTGGTTCCTTGGTTTGTTTTAGCAATTTTGGAACCACTTGTTTGTGTGGGCTATGTACTTGCTAAGATGTTTCATTCTGCATGATCCCTTCCTGTCCTTCAGTGTTGTATCCAGGAAGGAAGCTTTCAAGTACATCTACAAGCAGGAGAAGGACTATGTACAGATGTCCAGCTTGAGACAGTTGATCAGGCTTCAATATGCTGCTGCTGGTGTACCTCTTCCAGATCGACTCCAAGGAATGCCAAGGTAGATGGACCTCAGACCTGCTTTCAAACAACTGCAGGCAAAAAAGTGTGTGTGGAAAACATTTTTTGCTCCATTCAAAACCTAGGTTTGTAATCTTGAGTAGGTAAGAAGCTTTTTGTTTTCTTGCCCAATGGGGCTTTCATTTTTGGTTCTCAACCTCCAATGTTTTGCCTGCTGGGCTTTCATTTTACTAAGTATGTTGGATTTGAATATTGAATATGTAATATTGATGTAACAATATTAGATACACTGGTTATATTTGTAAGTACCCAAATATACAAGCATCAATTATAACTCATTGTAAAACTTTTCTTTTGGTATCATGTGATGTCTCTCCACTTCTCACATTCTCTTGCATCTAATTCTGATGCCTTTACATTCCTCAGCTGCTTTGGGTATCCAAGATTGCCTATCCCTTTGATTCCATTTTTGTAGTCTCATGGCTTCTTGGGATGTACAAGACCTTCTCAAGGAGATTGCTGACATGGAGGTGATTAGCATGAGGAACAATACTTCAGATCTACTGCCCAGAATGCAGCAAGCTCTGATTGCAAAGATTGAATGCACCCAGTTGATCACCCCATCCAACTATGTGAAGATCATGGATTCTTTGGAGGCCACTACATTGCCAGAACAGATCAAGAAAGATTTGTCCAATGCCATTGAGGGCAAATGTGTTCAAGGTGTTGAGGGACCAGCCACTGTGACCATCAAGCCTCAAAGTTTGACTATGCCTTGGAACTACCTTTCTGGGTCTGAGTGGGTGAAGGTTCAAGCTTCAGGATGTACCAATGTAGAGGCCACCAACATAGTGGTGAAACGTCTCAAGCTTTGTGGTCTCAAGAGTTTGAAAGAAGACACCAAGAAGTTTGTGACTTGCTTGCTAGTGGCTTGACAGATGGAGCAAGTACCTGTTGTGCCTTCCAAGCCAGAGATGTACAAAATGTCACAAACTGTCCATGACACCTTTGACATCATTGCTGTGGAGCCTTTGGTGGGTGCATATTCCAAATATCCTCCAAGTCCTTTTGATTTGGGAGAGGCATGTGTGTGGGCTGAAAACATTTCCATGATGGGTCATGAATAAACATTTGCTGGTTATATTTTTGGTTTCAAACACTTTTAAACAGAATATTTTGAATCATACCCAAGCAACCCCAGGCAT
>VSDK01025482.1:304679-332967 GCA_009767595.1 Symbiodinium kawagutii | reverse complement strand
GGCATTCCTGGATGCTGTCTACACTCCTGAAGATCAACCCTTGAGAAAAACACCAGAGAAGATTGTCTCTAGTGCATTGACCATTAGCAAGATGATCAAGATCAGGGGCAGCTCTAAAGACTTGAAGCCAAAGGTGGTAGAGTCAGCAGGTACTTCCAGCCAGCTGCACAACCAGTTTGAGAACATGATGGCCATGAACAGCAAGCTCATGACTGTTGTTCTTGATCAAGCAAAGGCTTTGGATGACATTGTCCAGTCCAAGGTTCCTGACCATGGGAGATCCAAGCTTACCAGTTCAGGAGGCAGCACTTCTTTGGACAATGGTGTGACAGGCTTGTTGAGCCCCAACGCCTTGCCAGCACCTGAACCTGTTGATCCTTTGCCTTTGCCTGCACCAAGCACCCCTGAGGCAACACCACCCAGCCATGACACCACAGAGATGGCAGCTACCAAGACTTTGGAACAATATGAGAAGGAAGCCCATGTGAGTCTTTCTAAAAGAAAGGCAGCAAGCTTGGACAAGCACTTGAAAAGGCCAGCTGCTTGCAAAGCAAAAGCAGGGCCCAAGCCAAAGGCCAAGGCCAAGCAGCAGTCAGCTGGCAGCAGCAAGTCTAGCTCCCAAGCTTTGAAAAATGGCATCTATGGATGCCTGAGGTGTAGGGGAAACCCTAAAGGGTGTAGTACCTGTTGGAACCTACACTTTCAGGGCCTTCGTTTTACTTCCAGATCTGAATGGGTCTCTTGGAAGCAGCAGCAGGACAAATGCAAGTGAAAGCATTTGCATAGATCCTTGGCTTTTGTAGCATATTTGTTGGGGTTTCTGGCCATGCAAGCACAAGCATGGCTTGGGATGATTTGGCCTTCAGCTCTGTGGCACAAAAGGTCTTCACCAGAAGTTGAAAAAAGCATTTTGTATAACAATTTCAAGCATATTCTGCTTATGAAGCAGAAAATGGGCAAAGTTTTTTGCGCAAGTTTGCTTTCTGAGCTTTCATTTACATATCAGCCTTTCAGGGCTTAATTTTTTTTTGGAAACATGTCTCCAAGCAAGCCTTGAGTTGTGTGTTGCTGTTTTTTTCCACAATTGTTTGGACCATGCAGCCAAGCAAAGGCTCATAGAAATGTTGCTCTAGACACACCAATACATTCAGCTTCACAGAAATGCAATATCATACACATTTTGACACAGCATCAATAAAATGTCTTTCAATTTAACAAAGCCAAAGGCTCTTGTGGCATTGAATGTCATCCTTGCATACTTGGGTGAGCCATGCCAGACTTTGCACAATTACAAAGTTTCAGGCAGAGGGTGCCTTTTTGTAGCCAATCTGCATTGGCAGCAATTCTCACCCTTGCCAAGGAGGAGGGTATACCTGATTGCCACAAAAGGAAGGATATCAGAGCTTCTGTTCAACAATTGGTTCAGGGCATGCAACTGTATGGCCCCTTGCTGATCACAATATCAGCTGTGACTTTGCTTGGTGGATCTGAGCCCCTGGTGTTTGCCAACATCTTCAGCTATTTGGCAGGAGCCTATGCTGCTGGAGGTGCTTTTGCTGAATACTTGGACAGGGTGCACTCACAATGCCCTAGCTCTTACAGTTCCCCTTGGAAATGCATAGTATATGCTGATGAATTGCACCCAGGGAATCAGCTGGCCAGTGGTGCCAGGAAAACCTGGGCCATATACTGCAGTTTTGCAGAGTTTGGCAAAGATTTGTCCAAGTCCAACCTTTGGTTTACTCTTCTTGTCAAAAGGTCTGATCAAGTTGCCCAGTTGCAAGCTAGCATTGGGCAATGCTTCAGGCTGATCCTTGAGCACATGTTTGAAAACAAGTTTGCACATCCCCATGCTGGTGTGTTGCTGCAAAGGGGCAATTCAAGGCTGAAGCTGTACTGGACTCTTGGGTTTTTCCTGCAAGATGGTAGTGCTCAAAAGTACACATTTTCAAACAAGCAGGACAGTGGCTCCAGGGTGTGCATGGCTTGCAAAAACCTTTTCAGGATGTCATCCAAAGATGATGATGAAGGCCAAAAGGAAATTTCAAAGTTTATCAAGCACAGCCAGCTTGATATTGCCTCTGACCAAGAGATTCTTGATTCATGGAGCAGAATGCAAAGCAGAACCAGTTCATGCAGCAAAGCTCAGATGAAAACTTGGAGCCAAGCAGCTGGCATAGATTGGTCTGATCAAGCACTCTTGGTCAGCCCTGTGCTCAGGAAGCAAGGGCTTTTGCAGCCCATAAGCCAATATATGCATGACTTCATGCATGGTCTGGCTTCCAATGGGGTGCTCACCTGGATTACATTCCTTTTGATCCAAACACTTTTTGACAGTGGTGTCAAAGACATTTGGAAGCAGCTTCATGGATTTGTGCAATTGTGGGTGCACCCAAGCAAAGGCAAACTTCCTGTGCACAAACTTTTTGACACCAAGGCTGTGGAATCACACAAGAAAGCATCCAAGTTCAAATGCTCAGCAAGTGAAATGTTGGGTGTTTGTGAAATCTTGGCATACTATGTGGACTTGTGCTGCATCCCCAAAGGGCTTTGCATGGCAGCTTGTGAATGCTTCTTGGCTTGGTGCAAGGTATTGACTTATTGTGTGGCAATTCCTTCTTTGCAACACCCTGACCACAGACATTTGCTTTTCTTGGTTGAGCAGGCTTTGGCCTCTACCATCAAAGCTGGTTGGAGCAAAGAATTCAGGCCAAAGATGCATTGGGCTTTGCATTTCAGTGATGCTTTGAAGCTTCATGGTCAACTCCCTGGGGTTTGGTCTTTGGAGAGAAAGCACAAAGACATCAGGAAGCATGCAAATGTACTTTGCAACACTTCAGCCTATGAAACATCTTTACTGTCTTCAGTGATTGCTGAGCACATTCATTCCTTGGAAACACATGTGGACTCTTTCAAGGCAGGGTGCTTCTTGGAAAATGTCAGGAAGCCAACCAAAAAATTGATGAATGCACTTCAAAGCAGTGGCCTATTGCTTGCTGGTGGCACATGCATGTGCAGTTCATCATGCAGATTGGCTTCTGGAGCTACAGTCACAAGTGGGGATGTGGTATACTTGCGACCAGAATCCACTTCATTGTTTAGTGCTGGCCAAGTACATTGCTTCTTCCAATTTACTTTTGGGGAGGTTGCCCTGGTGGAGAAATATATTCCTGGAGAGAAGGCATTATCCACTTTGGTGTCAAAATGGCTTGTGCCAACACCAAGGCAATTGACATTGGTGCCTTTGGAAGAATTTCTTTGTTCAGTGACATATTCAAATGCCAAAGGCAAAGTCACTTGTCTCACTCCAGCATTTTTGCTGGCTACCAGATGAAAAAAATTGGCAATGTGCACAATGAAGATTTCATTGGTTGCATCCAAGAGTACATCCCTTATATGTCAGATTTGTATGTGATGTTGATCTGTGGTTGTTCATCAATTTGGTCTTTGTTTTGCAGCCTTGTAAGGCTTTCATGTATTGTCTGTGAGCCACACATTGGGCTGTACATTTGATGATTTTCAAAAAAAAACAAGTTTTTTTCTTAAACAAAGGTGATAATTGCAGTAAAATTTTATCACCCCTAACTAGTTATAACTAGTTAGTAACTGTTAGCTAATTATGTTAATTTTGTTAACCCCTTAACAACACCCCAGCCCATCTAAGTAGAAATCTAATTCCGCAAACGTTCGAAGTGCCTCCAAGTTGATGTAGCGGGAGTTGACAATGGCAAATCTGTTGTCAACGTACCGGATAGCCACAAAGGAAAACAATGAAGGAGGCTGTGCAAATAGGGCCTTATAACATTGTTGCCAAGAACGTTCAATGATGGTCACAGCCAGGTTGGAAAGAGTCGGGGATATTTGGCTTCCAATGCCGGCACCGCGAAACTGGCGCCAGATGATTCCTAGAGCGGAAAACAAATGTGATTGAAGACTCGAGCGAACAATGGTCAGCAGGTCCTGTACACGGAGGGCTTTGACAGAAAACCCAGTTCTACGTATCTGCCCAGCATACGTGCTCTGTATGGGATCGCCAGTTTGGGACAAGTCCACGGAAATGGACAGGCCTGATCCATGATTGTGCTCCCAGGCGGCGATCAAAGATGATACCGCATCCAGTAATCTGTCCTGAGGGACAGAATTAAAAAAGCCCACTAAATCGTCGTTGATGGCCACGAGGTGGACTTCCGGGTCCGTCTCTGTAAATAGTTGGTGCACTCGTTTCCAAATTGAGGAGTGCTGAGTTGGCCCATGATCTGCGGCCAGGTTTCTTGCAACATCGAATCAAGAGCTCTAGAAGTCGCTTTTAGCAATGTTGAAGCAAAAGCTTGAAAATACGAAATAAGAGTCCGGCCCTTCTTCCATTGCTTCTTGCGCTTGAAAAAAACGAAGCCATAGGGTAGTTCAGCTTTCTGTCGAAATCCCCATGGATATCTTGTTTGAATATGACGTGGAAACGCTGTCTTAATGCGGCGTTTTGCTTCCTCAACAGTGATGGGTACAGATTCAAACAGATCAGGATCACGCCAAGTATTCAAAGCTCCACGAAAATATAATCGTGGACAGAAAATCGAAATCCGATATTGTTCATGGTCCCCATGATGTATGATACAATGACGTGGCAACCATCGGAGGAGGTCCTGTACAGCATGAAACGAAAAACGATGTTGTAGCTGTAGGGAATCCAAATGTTTCCTCCATTCGACCTGCAAAAGGTCAAGGAAATCACGTTGAAGGCAAACAGGTAAGCCATGATGTTTCAGCCAGGAACGAAACCGTGAGGTACACAGTTCAAAGTAGGGGGTTTTGGCCAAATAGTATGTAGAGTTGGCATTGGCTTGTTGAAACATACGAAGTGCTGGTGGCAATGCCAAGTCCTCCAAATTGATGGCACAATGGCCGTCATGACAGTGTTGAGTGTAAAGCTCCGATGAGACATGACTCTTGAAAAAATCACAACAACACGGGAGAGTCTCAGGGTGAGCAACATCAAAAAATCTCTCAAACTTTCGATGATTGTGTAACAGTTCCCTCAATTTCGGAAAAGCAGTCTCTCGCATTTTATGAGTGGGCAGAAAAAACGGTATTGCATCATCTTTGTGATGACGAACTAAGTCGCGCAGCCATATTTGGACTGTGCGTCGAAAGGAGTCATGTGCAAGAAACGGAATATTGAGAGCTTTGTTGGCTTTGGGAACTGAGCAGTTACGGAACTGCAAAGCCTTTGAAATCAAGCTCTTACATCGAGAGCGACCAGGCTCTTCCATATGGGTGGCCAATCTGTAAAGTGCATACACTTCATGTGAATGCATTTGGCCAGAACGGATGAACCGGCACGCTGCATAGCTGGCCTCTGTACGAAGACTCAGCTGATACAAGATGTTCCAAGCGTGCAGTTGATGAGACATGCGGGACGGAACAGCTCCTATAGTCGTCAGCCGTCGACGAAGGCGTGCATACAGTCTAGGACTGAGTTTGACCGGAGCTTGCCGGTTCTGTTTAAATTGCATCTTCCATCCTGTGGACTTGAGTCTGAGATGCTTCAAAATGAAAGGATGGTTCAAAGTGGACTGAAAGAAACTGATCAGCAGGTGTTCTCGCACCCAAGCTTGTTGATAGGTGCTGGGAGTCTCCACTACTATGCATGAGTATGTTTCAAAGTTGTTGCTGGAACTCCAGTAACGTATTGACAACTCAACATGAACTGCCTGATTCTGTTGTACTTGCCGAAGCTTTGCTTGGCGGTTGAATTCACGTTTCACGGCTGAGATCGAGGTGGAGCCAACGTAACTATGTCCACGCTGTCTGTACCATCGTCGGTTCAAATCCGGGGCACAAAACGGAAGTTTAACATAGACAGCACATTGTCTCATGAAAAATGTATATGTATACATGTTGGTGTGGATCCCTAGATTTCGGAATCTGAAGGTCCACTTTCGTGTTTCCAACGTGGGGGAGGCATAATGCTCCAACAAAAGTAAATGCAGAAATCCAAAGGCCCAAATGAGTGGCGCTTTAAACGTGGCATGTGCATGATGAATTAGTTGGATTAGACAAGGACGAAGTTGCGCGATGAGCTGCAAACACATCGCACGGTCCATCTGTTGATGAATCATCCCTAGTCAAGCTGCAAGAGCTGCAGCCATGGAAACAACTTGTTGGAGATTGCGCGGTGCCATCTTGGTCGCCAACTCAAATGGGAGTCCATACCGAACGGCCGCTTCTTGGAGTTGACCTTTGGTCACTCCATGACTTTGCAACAACTCAACAATCTTTTGAGCAGGCTGACGCAGTTCAGAAGCAAAACTCGCAAACCATTTTTTGACAGTGGCGTCAGAGTAGCCTGGGACCGTTGGATGGTTCTTCAAAACTGGTGATGAGCCTGACAAAACTGATTCCGGTGTGATCTCGGCAGGTGATCGAGAGGGTGCCGGTGCTGGAGGCTCTTCATCAGAAAACTGAGAAATCTCTTCCGGCAGTTCTCCGCTTTCAGCTGGAGTGGCTGCTGGCAACGCCAGAGCTTTGGTCGTGGGAAATGTCAGCTTAGGTTGATTGGGAGCAAGGGACTTTGTCCTCTTTGCTGCTTTCTTCGGTGAAGCTCCCAATTCCGAAAGCGAAGCTCTTTTTCGAGCAGAACTTGGTTCCGCTGTTCGAGGAGTCGGTGTAGGAGACGGAGACGGTGATGGTGCTGAGTGTAACCCAGCAGCTGCTAACTTGGCCTCTGCATCTTGAAGGCGTTTCTCCAAGGTGGCGGCACGCCGCATTGCGGCCGTCTCGGCCTTTTGAGGCGCAATGTCTTTCAACTTGTCGATGATCTGATGAATGAGCGGTGCCATAAACTCTCCAGGTGAATCAGTTTTTGATGGTACCGGGGTAGCCGGCTGTTGCTCCCTATGTAAGTGTTCGCAAATAGAATCCAAGTCCAGAGAATGTTCACGCACAGACTTCAACAATTGTGCAGTGAATACTGACTCTGCAACTGTGCGAGTGCAGACAACGCCGATAAATCGGCCGGCCGATAGGGGGCGCAAACTGAATTCTTCCTGTCCATGTCGGCACAAATGTGCCAACGGTACTTTCAATGGGTCCACTCCGTGGAGGCCCTTCTTACGACTCCAAGCGGTTGGTTGGATCTGGGAGAACAAAGGGAATCCATGTAAAACTCGTTCATCATGATGCTTATCAGATGGCGTCCAGGAATCTGGAAGCGTCATAGGGGCCGGGTCATGTGACTCAGTAGTCCAAGTCGTCGGTGAAGAGCGAGGAGGATGGGAATGATGAGATTGATGAGAATGATGTCAGTCCCAATCTTTGGATTTCCAATGAGACGAGCGATTCCAATTGGACATGGCAGGGCGCCGACAACCACTTGGTGATCCACAAACAGAAGTTAAATTCGTTCTATTTGGATCCAAATTCATTCTATTTGAGTCCCAATTTTTTGGCCAAACAATTTCTTAACAGCTTGCAGGATGACTGTGTGATCGGCATGGATCTTTGGCCCAATGCCTTCAAAAGATCAATATGCCAACCAATTGGATAAGACCCGCACATGGAGCCAATTCCAAAAAAGATTGATACCCCCATTGAACCCCACCAAACTCAAAGAACCAAAAAAAACTTTTTGAAACCAACCAACCTTTTTTTAAAACCAACAAACCTCCATGATTGTTTTTGCATTTTCTGCTATGCGTTTGAACTCACGGCCCAGGGCACTGTCAAATAACCATCCCAAGCCCAATAGCTTCCCAGCTTTCTGTGCTTCCCAGCACTTTTTGTAAGTAACAGCATCCTACATTTTTGTGTGATATAAAAGATGGGAATAAATTGTTGTGACGCAAGGTATTCATTGTTTGTGATTTCGCCATTGCTGAAACAATGTTTCTGGCTGGGAAGTCAGCCCATGCCTGTGGCTGGGAAGCCAACACGCATCTGCGGCTGGGAAGCCATTGCACGTCTGAGGTTGGGAAACCATTCATTTCCTGAAGTAATCAATCAGCGCAATGACCGCAGCCTGCCACTTTGAATCAGACACGAGCTATGTCAACACAAGATATTATGAGCGTTATGTGAAAACATGAAATGACCACATGTAGATAAAGTAAAAATATATGTATGTATATATTCCTGCAATTGCTCAATGACCACGTTTTGAGGCTCCACAACTCCTCCGAAGCATCAAGTCCTGGCATGGAAGTTTAACACATCTTTGTATCAATTTCATTTCACTTTCACAATTTCAACAGTGCGCTGTCCTGGTCCCATTCACGTGGGGCAATAATGCTGGATGGAGCCTGCCCAAGTCCAAGACTCAGATTGAAAATTGGGGCAGTGCATCCCGGCCTACTGTTGACTCAATGATCAGAACTATGTCACCTGCACACATGGGCTTGGCGTGATGTTCCGAGGAGAGCTTAACATCGTGCTGTCAAATGGTAAAGATTTTCAGGCTAAGAAAATGCCAACATAATTCAAGCAACTATAACGAAGGCTTCCCAGCCCAAAATGAAGGCTTCCCAGCCCAAACTATGATGAAGGCTTCCCAGCCCAAATCATGATGTAGGCTTCCCAGCCCGAATCATGAAGACTTCCCAGCCCGATGTGACAACTTGAACCCACAGGCTTGGATGCTTGGAACCCAGCGGCTGCCAGCATGATGGTGATGAGGCTGGCCTGACATGATGCACCATTCAATCTGAGAGATGGGATTAAAACAAGCTCATCATACAAGGTTGATTTTTTCACTTCCCCATTGATGCGCCCATGGTTCATGGTGATCCATGTCAAAATCTTTCACAGCCAACATGTTGTATGTTGGCACCCGGAAAGCTAAAGATTAGATGGACTTAGCCATCAGAAAAGCTCATTCGTACGACCAGCTTTCATCATAGCCCGAAGGTTGCTTGCCATCCAAGCTTTGTTTCCTTCATCCATGGTGGCCTTGTTGCGCGCGACGCCTGCATTGACCCTCCACTCCACATAGGCATTGATGAAGAACATGCGGGTCTTTCGCAAATCTCCGTCCACAGCACCCTTCAAAATGGCTTCCCCAGGAACGAACCCTTCAACAAAGCCCGGCTTCTCATGATCATCCTCAGGCCTTTCATCATGCTGTTGCTGAACTCCACCTTGTTGTTCCTGGTCTTGCTCACCTTGATCTTGCTGCGCTTCGTTTTGATCTTGTCCAGGCTGATCTTCATCATGGTTCTCTGGCTCTACTGCCTCTCTGGGGACACCTTTGCTCACCCATTTTGCATGCCACTTCCTGCTGTTCTCCCTTGCTCTTTCCTTCCGTCTTTCAATCTCCGCCTTTCGCGTTTCCTCATCCATGTCTTTCAGAGGGCGTTTGGCGCTGGATGGCTTCTCTTCTTCCTTCTCCTTTTTCTCCTTCACTTCCACATTCTTCTCATCTTGGACTTCACTAGACATCTCCTTCTCGTTCGCTTCCATGTCCTTATCTTGGTCTTGATTCTTCTTCTCATGTCGCTCCTTCGATTCCACATCCTCATCTTGGTCTTCCACAATCTCCTCCACGCCCTCGTCTTGTAGGGGCTCCTCATCACCAAAAACAAGTTGACTTTCATCCAGGGGCTCCTTATTGCCAAAGTCAAGTTGTCGAGCCTCTGAGCATTGTTGGAGAAGGTGCTGAAAGATGCTGCCATCCACGGTTTCCTGAGAATCTTCTTGACCATCCTGAGGGGCAGTGCGGGAAGCTTTCAAGGTTACCTTCAGAAAAACACATGGCTAAATGCTGATGTTTTTTTGGTCAACCCATGGCCTCCTTGGGTGTTGGTGTGAAGAGTGCACTTTTTCCACGCGGCAAAGATGCACGGGGTGTGCAATAAGAATGTTCAACCATGGTTGGCTCAACTGGCAGGGCTGGCTCACCCCGAACACCAAACTGTGGGAGAGACGACGGCTTCATGGAGAAACTAACATCAGCAGCAATTGTATGGAACCCACCGCTCGCCGCTGGGGGTTCTTCATACTCAGCATCCGATTCAACGCAAAAAGTCTCATCATCCATGATTGGGAGGTCAACAGGATGGTTTTGAGCCAGGGAAGACTTGCAGGGAATCAAAGATCACACAGTTTCAAATACCAATCAACATCAAGAATTTGTGATATCATCAGCATGAAATGAGAATGTTCTCAACATGAGGTGTCATGGGCACGCAGCTTCACGTTTTCCACCTTTCCCCTTGACAGGCCTCAAGTGGCCAGATGCGCAATGGCACCGAAGAGGCTCCCAGCTCCCGACTTTGTTTGAATCAGGAAGCAAAAGGATATTAGGAAGATGACGTAACTTGAAGCAGAAAAATATCACCAATGGTTGCACCTACAGCTTGAAAGCCATTATGATCTGATGTCATTTCGTTCCTTTAATTGATTTTGTTACACACCACCCTAAGCACTTTGCCCACATCCTCAGTCCTATTTTTGCAGCTTGCACAGCCACAAACATCAAAACATCAACTGCCCATTGCAGTTTTCAATGTTCACACGATGCGCTGAATCTTGCCCTTCCTCTGCTCCAATGCTTCACGCAGGAACCACAAAGGCTTCGCAGCGCCCAAAGTCTTCTCAGGCTTGTAGCACCGCAAGCGCCAGACCTGGGCAGGGAGCTGGGAAGCTGCAACTTATCATGGCTGGGAAGCTGAACCTTTTCTTGGCTGGGAAGCTGAACCTTTTGTTTGGCTGGGAAGCCAGAACGGAACAGGGGTAGAGCCAATAAAGTTTGATTTACAAAGCTGTCGCACCTTCTTCAAGCATGGGCTTTCTTCCAAGAGGTTCGACAAGAAGAAACTTGCAGCATTGCTGGCCCTCAATCCACTCATTTGGATCTGGTTTGGCCGCCATATCATCTTGGACCCACTCTTTGGCTGGATTTCAAACCTAAGCTGAAGCTGAGGTATGAAGGTGCCAGTTTTGAGTGTTCTAATTTTTCATCACTCAAAGTTGGAGGGAAATCCGATGCATGTAAAAATGACACAAGCTAACGAAGCATGAATTACAAATTTGATAGTTGATCATTTCATTTTGTTTATTGGTATGTGCTCTAAATGTCAACTATTCATATATGTATGCATCGTTCAGTCTACATACTGATGCGCTAAAACGATCTAAAATGTTAATCCATAGGACCAAAAAATGCTGAATTTCAAACATGCAAGACTAGCACCTTAATGAACAATGATAATTTCAGATCAAGAAACATGTCAGAAGCCACTCCTTGGACCACTGCAGGTGGCCTGCTGTAGGTATGGCCCCCAAACTCAAAATCAACGACGCCATTCTGCTCACACTGCTGAAACACTTCACGCAACGTCTTGATGGGGCCATCCACTTGGTTCTCCTCCAAGAGCACAGGATCAGCATCTGACGTGAATGCGCAAAGAACAGCTTTGTAGCCAGTGGGGTTGTCAGAGATGAACTGCTCAGCCTTCCCATCCAAGACCCATGCACCTGCACCGTAAGTCAGGAACGGGTCAGAAGCAGAAAGCACATAGTCCTGCATGAACTCCACATACAGGCGGTACTTCTTCGCAGAACCTTCCTCAACCTCATCAGCTTCCACAAGATAGGCTGTAAGCTCTGGGCACCATTGGAACTTTCCTTTCACCTGTCCATCGAACTTGGTGTGCCACTCATCCTTCTCAGTCACCTCGTTGGGGAAGGCTGTCTCCCACTTGAAGGTTTCTGCTGGGGCTTCATCACTGCTTTGATTGGCGCCTGCTCTCTCTGGCTCAGCTGCCGTTCCAAAGCAGCGATCAAATTCTTGCAGAATCCTGCGCCATTCAGGCGATCGCACAGCATCAGTCAAAAACTCTTGCCTCACATCCCTTGGAAGGCAAAGGGTGTTGTCGATGATGGTGCAAATTCGCAACTCTGGCTCTGAAGGGGCTGAAGGCAAGGTGTCACTGTCAACTTCAGGTTTGTACTTTGGCAACTTCTCTGCCATGGGCCCCTCCCTTGCCTTCCACTTGTCCAGCAAAGAGCCTTTCACCAACTTGGAAGAGGTCACAAATTGCGCCTGCTTGTCAGTTTGACTGATGCATGGCAAGTTCAATGCAATGCAAGCCCTTTCAAGGCAGCCATCATACATGGTGGCGTTGACAATGATGGTCGCTGCAAGGTTCGTAGAAGCGCCACCTAGTCATTGATGTTATCCCTAAAGAAACATTGTAGAGGACAGGGGATCAGCAATTGCACGCATACAACAATGCACAAAAACACCAAAGAAGGAAGAATACAGCTCACTTAAATCATATCAAGGCTCAGTTCCTGAGGTCTTTGATGATGGTCTCTGGAAGTTGCAAGCCCCCCAACCACTGAGCCGTCTCCTGCAAGTCGGTGTAATTCCTCCGCCCTTCAGCTGCAGAGCACACCATGGGGTTTTGACCAGGGATGATAAATTCATGTTCCTCGATTGCGCGCGCAGCTTCAGAGACCACTTGACTCTGCCACAAGACTGAGGAAGCAAAGACGTTGACATCCTCTTTTTCCACCTGCAATGAAAAACAAACAATCCACGCATGTATAGATGAGTTAGAACAAAATGTTGTTTAAGTTTGAACAAGACCTGGTTAATAAACAATTGCTTAATGTCTTTTTACATGATATTGCCAATTCAGAACATGTAATCGAACCAATGATAGTGTCACTATCCAATCAATTATGATTTCTTTCTCGATGAAAATGGGGTTTGGCACATGCGCCTTGGCTGTCCCACGGTTGGCTCGATGGGCTGTGCCCTTACTAGGCAGTGTTGCATCAGCGATGCAAAGGTAGAAGCTGAACCCTCCCGGTCTGTCAGAATTGTGGTGGAGGCCACTCACATTCATCGGAGCGAAGAAAGTCCTGAATTCCAACTTGTGCTGCAACAGCTTGTCCTCAAGCTTCCTCAGAAAGGGGCAGCTTGCCAGAAACATGTTTCAAACATACTAGACTTGACTGTTACTTGCAACTGGACAATAACTGGATGACAAGCCATGAATCCGGATGTCCCCTCGCAATGCTCCACAGCCAGCCGTTCCAGTCAGAAGCGGCAATGCCAGCACCACGCAGCTGCCTCGCAAGCAGAGCCAACAAGATATCAAGTTGAAAAAATGAAAAAATAAATTAAGTTCCCGCTATTCCATTGATGGGGGGGCAATTGAAAAAGAATCAGCGCTAAACTAAGAGGAAGAATGTCAAATTAAAGTTAAGCAAGTCACCCACAGGGTTTTTGGCCACAAGCTTCTCGCACCACAGACCAACCTGGTTGATGACTTTTTGCGTCAGCACTCCGACCTTGCTCAAATCCACCCAGCCGATCAGGCTGACCTTTTCATTGGTGACTTGATTCTTCACCGCAGTTGCACGCAAGATTTTGTCGACTTCAGCCACCATGGACCAATCAGCGATCAATCCCATCCAGCAATTGCTTTGCATGAACTCATCCACAACCCTGAGGATGGGCGGAACTTCAAATCACAAATAATACTACAGAGAGCCATTATCGTAGACCTTGTAAGCTTATTGGGAAAAAAAATCCTTCTTAAGTCAAGCAGCTTTTTGCCTGTTTCAATCTGCGACTTTTCATGCAACACCTTGGCAACATGGTGCTTGCTGCAGATCTTCGCCTTTTCAGCATTCCATGCCTGCATCGCTTGACAGTCGGCCGACAATTTGATCTTGACCTCATGGAACCTGCTGGCACTGGCTTGCTCTTGGGCAGCCAACACTTCAGCTGATGAGTCGTCTCCCTGTTGCAAGCAAGAAGGCAACGTCGGCGTCTCAATCAAATCAGCCCACACAGTCAAACTCGACAAGCGAAAGGACGGATTCTTGGAAGCCACAACGGCCTCCACATCAGAGAAATAGTCCCTGAGCAGGTCAACAAATCTTAACCATAACGTAATTCAAACCAATGCATGGTGAAGCAAACCTAAAAACTAATGAGATGTTTCCTGTTGTTAACCTACCTGGCATTTTGTCAATAGCTGAAACATTCAAACCTGCAATCACTGCAAACATCAGAAAGCATAATTATGGTAGGTGATTGAATGTCAAAAAATCTACAATGAAGAAAGCATAGAAAATGTGTTCTGATTAAGATTTCATTGTCAAGGGGCTTGTTCAGGAAGGCTTCCAAAAGCTTCTCATCGACACCAGGGTCAGAACGCAATTCTTTTGCAGCCACACGAAGCCGGCTGAAGATGCAGGCAAAATCAACCTTCTTCTCAAACTCTTCCGGGCTTGACCTAGCCTTTGAACAAGCCGATGGCTTCATCCGACGAGCATCATGCTGGAAGCAGCGCACGTGCAACTCCATCAGCATCACCTGAGCTTGCTCTGTCACTGTGAGAACATCTTGGAGCGCTTCAGGCATCCCCTTCGGCTTGGAATTCAGCAGCCAGCGTACTGACTTGAGCTGCTCTGTGCTGAAAGCACTGTCCTTCCACTTCACAAATTGAAGGTGGTTGCTCATGATGTCCCGTGCTTCCTGCAGAACAAACACGCAATGACAGAAGCAATTTTTACACTGCAAAAAGCTACAGCAACACAACAGCAATCATCATCATCATCATCATCATCATGCGAAAAGTCAAGCAATCAGGCCTTGGCAGTGCCGATGATCAAGTTCAGCACTGTGCGTTCCTTTTCGGGGTCAACCTGGTGCTTCACATGAAGTCCCTTGCTTTGGTTGAAGAGGGCCACAACTTTCTTGAGTCTGCTTTCAGTGTTTCCTGACATGGTGGAGGACTGGCGCTCCATCACCCTACTAAACCGGAGTGCCATTTGCAGCACTGAGGGCGGCTGTCTCTCCGAGCCCCGGAATGAGAGACTCATGTTCCGGAACGATTGCTCATCTTTGGACATTCCCATGGCAATCTCAGCAGGTCAGGGGCAGATCAGTGGTGATACTTAACTTGAAAAAGAGGGATTGCGCATTGAAAGCATCTAAGAAAATCAAAAGGGAACTAATCAAATTTGAAATGATCAATATGCAACAACTCAACCATCAATTTAGAGATGCCTAGTGTTGAGCCAAGCAACATGCATTGGAATCAGCCATGCCTTGTCCAAGATACCCTCCATGGGCTTCAGCATAGCCAGCACTTGGTGGTCAGACAGGTCAAGGTCAGAAACTGCAAGAGCAAAGAAGGCCACGCAAGTCACCCGTGTCCACCCTTTGATCACATCCACGTCAAACGCGTTCAAGACAAGCTTCCCATTGCCTTGGCTCAAAGAAGTTGGAAAGCAATCACTGAGTGGTGGAAAACAGATCTGAGTTCTGAGAATTGAATGCATGTCGACAGAACATAACCCCACACGCCATTTTCACCTCCACATCTGCTTTGGCATCCTCCATCGCTGCTGATGGATCCACCTATGGTACACTTGAGTTGAATGGATCTAGTTTGAATCTGAAGCCTTTTGCTTCTTCAACTCCTTCTCCATCTCTTCCCTCACCAGCTCCTCGGCCTGCGCCACGTCATCAGCACGGGGTCGCACTGTTCCAGCAACCTCCGGCGCAGCGACAGCCGGCCCAGTCAAACCAGCTCCAGGTCCAGTCATCATCCTGGCGATCTCCTCAGGGATTGGTGGCATCGGCGAAGGAAAGGCCACTGGCGCAACTGCTGGACCTGGAGCCTTTGCGGCAGAGCCAGCAACGGGCGCCACTGAAGGCCCAGTCACAAAGGCTGGCTCCCCCTTGCCGCTTCCCTTGAACGTTGGAGGAGTCCAGTGATCAGCAAACCGCTGATCCACCCAGCGCCATTCCCCCGTGCGGTTGTTGGTCTCGAAGGTGCCTGGGGCCATGCAACAGCTTGCAACAAAGGAAACACATACACTGTCAACATCAACATGCATCAACAAAGATTCTCATTCAAAATAAATCTAAACACAGCCAAAACATACGATTTCAATTTTAAAAATCAATTCAAATTATATCAAATGGTTTGCAAAAAGAAAAAATGTAAGCAACATGTAAGCAAAATATCATTGTCAAAATATACTAAGTTGTAACTGCTTGGCGCCTTCCAAAGCATTGGCAGTGACATTGACCGAGAGCAAACGGCAGTGCTTCCAAGCTTGAATCCAGTCTTGGTAGGATTTGCCTGTGCCCTTGCAGGATGTCTGGTACATGAAGCGCAACAAATCACGTTGCTCCCTTGCTTGGTTGTCAATGTTCTGGCCACCACCACCCTTTCCAGACGGCATCGACTTTGGGGGGGTCACTGGCGCCGATGAACCATGAGCATGAGACATTGGTAGCTGCGGTTTCCACTTCAGCGAAAGAAACTATTTGGGCCAAAATGTCACATGAGACAGTTTTTTGAACCTGTGTGAAATTGGTGAAGATCAAAATGGACTCGTTCAACGCAATACACACTTGCAGCAAAAGGGTTGCAATTAACCATGAAAAGAGAATGTCCATAATCCATAATGATCTGGATAATATGTATATATATACATATGTTTCCATTGTATATACAAAGGATATAATATATATATATATATTTATATATATAGATACATATAAAATACGATACACATATCAATGTACTTATGCAAAAAACATTTCAACTGTTGGTGCATGATGGCTGTCACGGTTTTCCAAGTTCACATTTCTCAAACACATAAATGCAGCAGGGTTGCTGTCTGCAGCGAAGTTGACCTGACACATGGACATGCCAAGGGCAATGAATGGGTGAGGCTATCATTCAAGAAACGTGAATGATTTGAACAAAGTCAAAAACAATTAACAAATAAGCTTCGGACGCTGACATCCAGAGGTTCACGTCCCAAATCCAAGCCATCCAGCAAGATAGAAGTGAAGCATGTGATCCAGTCATCAATAGACGGTAGACCATCTTCAGGGACATCAAACCTGGGACAGAACATGAGTCGGTCAACGTGCGCCAGGCGTGAGATGAAGAAGGATGCAGCCAAGAAGCTTCAGGGCCATCAGTGGCAGCTTGACTGTGTCATCTGCAGCTGATGCATCAATGGCCTTAACGGTTTCCAGTGGGGTGTTGTGAGCAAACATATATTTCTAAAGTATCACTGCTGTAGTTCGATTCAGTGAACACTTTTTCATATTCACTGCATAAGTTGAGCCCCTGGCGCATGCTGACATTGGTTTGAAAGTTCGGGGCGCATTCCCGCGCATCTTTGCATATGACTCAAACCATTCTTCAATCTTTTGGGCATAGGCGGCCTTCTGATCACCACACAGGTGTTCCACCACCGTTTGCACTGGGTGAACACAATCAATGTTCCCACCCTCTGCAGTGAAGAGCATGATGTGCTTGATCAAGTCCTACACAGAGGGGAGATAATATGAAATTTGCACTGACATGTGCACACTTGCATTCATTCATTTCATGCATGCATTTGGAGCTTCTTGCAAGACCAAGCCTTCATCAAAGTGACATCGCCCGGAAGGTTCTTCAATTTCTTTTCCATTTCGGTGGCCAAGCGTTTCTGAGGTGAAGGGGTATGGGCGGTTCCTGTCACTTCTTCTTTGACTTTAGCTTCTTGCTCCTCAGGTTTCAGCTTCGCAGCTGACACTTCCAGCATCCGACACAGCGGAGGCATGGTGACCGCTTTGGGACAAGCTTCCCAGCTGAGATCTATCCTGGCAATCCCTGCCACTGTGATTAAACCAATGGCTGCAGAAGAATGTGGTTCAAAGCAACTCTTTTTGACACTTCGTGCATTGATGATCTTGAAGATTTCACGACATTTCATCAATGGATCCTGAGCCACAGAGTACATTGAACCCATATGGTTTGGAGGGCCGTCATTGATCTCAAACTTCGCCCTCTAGTTTGCTGATCAATGTTACCCATCATGAAGAAGCCGGTTCAATGGACTCTGAGCCCCAGGATCCATTGATGCAAGCTTTGGATTTCAAGAATTTCATCAATCGACCAAAAAGGAATTGATGTAAGAATCAGTGGGCCAGGCCTGAACACATGTTGGCAAAGCCGCCCCACATAGTGAAGCCTCAAGAAGCAGCTGAACAACTCATCAACGTACCCGGAGCCCCAGAGTACATTGATCAACGCACCCTGCGCCTCAGAGTACATTGATGACTGCTGATTTGAAGTTCAAAACCCCTAAGGTGCATCGATGAACCCGGTTCAGAGCCCCAAAATGGATTGATGACATTGATGAACCCGGTTCAGATCCCTAAGGTGCATTGATGAACTGAGTTCAAAATCCAAAAGTGCATCGATGAACCCGGTTCAAAGCCCTAAGGTGCATTGATGAACTGAGCTCAAAACCCAAAAGTGCATCGATGAACCCGGTTCAAAGCCCTAAGGTGCATTGATGAACTGAGCTCAAAACCCAAAAGTGCATTGATGAACCTGTTTCAGAGCCCTAAGGTGCATCGATGAACCTGGTTCAAGAACTGAAAGTGCATCGATAAACCCGGTTCAAGACAAGAAAGTGCATCATTTCATTGAATTCATATTCAGAAATGTATTGTTGAACACGGTTTCAATTATGAAATGCATCCAATGAACTGAGCTCAGAGCCTAGAACTGAAGCAAGGCCAGCCAAGCCTAATGCAGAATAGTTTAGGGTTTAGGGCGTGCGAAATGCCGTAGAGTTTAGGGTTTAGGATGTACGAAGTGCCATAGAGTTTAGGGTTTAGCATTTCTGGTTGAAGAAAACAATCACAATGGGATGTAGAGGTAGGGATAAACCTCAAGGAGTTGAACTTAATGCCAAAAGAGAACCCAAGTACCCGCCCAGCCAGCCTCAAAAGCACCAATGATTTGTGAGGCATCCTCACAAAGATGTTTACAAGGCAAATAGCCCACCAATGTCAAAAGCCCGTCACTTGCAATCAGGTGTGCAATTTCGAGAGCTGGACTGCCATAGAGCGGCTTGGACCTCAGAAATGGGTACCTCCCAGACTGGGTCACTTAAAAATCAATGGGGTCAACTATGATGTTGTTGACCCTTTTTTTTGCTGGCTTGACCTCTTGCAAGTTTTTCCTCCATGATGAACCAGTAGCCAATTTGAAGGCTTTCCCAGTCAGCAGCCAACTCTAACTATTTCTCGGAGTGAAATAATCTTAGACTGATTCAGCTGAAACAATGGGTAGCAATTTATTTGCTTCTAAAGCTTCTTAGCCTAATTGGTGAGATTTTGCAAGGACATGTCCTGGAAACCAGGACATTGCCCACAACCAACTGAGAAAAGTCTAAATAAGAATGTTTAAGATCAAAACTTTAATGATTTGTCATTTACTTATTTCAACTCCGCGAAAATGCTGCCTTCAGAGGCATTGCCGGGGCAATGGAGTCCACAATGGTTTGGTGCAAGTTAAATTGCGGCTGGCCAATCAGTGGGTGTCCTGGCTGCTCATGCCATGGAAGAGGGCCAATCACGGCTTCCTTCCAAAAGCGGTTCGAAGCCAAATCCTTCAGGGCAGCGCAAAGCACATCAAAACTGTTATCAGCATTGCTATCACCACTCTTTATTTTGATTCAATTTCAACAAAGAGTCTTTGTAATTATGTCCTTGAGATACTCCACTGCTCTGGCATAAGGAGGTCCGTATGTGGCATGAATTCCCTGCGCCAGTTGTGTACATTGCTGCCTGAATCCATCGGAATGGTTGTTCTCATGCCTTGGGTGAAGGAAAGATCATCACAATCAAATGTGAAAGGCAAAATTGTTATGAATGATGGAATGCTTCAGAAAAAGAAATTAGCTGTGGACCAATAAACATGACTCCGAGGTTCTTGACACGGGTCGCAAAGCTTGCTCGGGATGCTCTGCTCTCTGGAAGGATCAGTAGAGGGCTCTGCGACAATTGCCCATCAGAAATATGCTTCTTGATCAAGCAAACCACGTCACCACCAGTAGGGCATCCACGCCAACTTCCAGGGTTCACATTCTTCTCCAAAATCGCAGGTAGATCTCAGCGGAACTGTGGCTGGGAAGCCAAAATCATTATGGGGCTGGGGCCCCACATGGCTGGGAAGTCAAACTCTATAATGATTGTGGGCCCCGCATGGCTGGGAAGGCAATCTCAATGTGTGGCTGGGAAGCCAAAGATTTCAATATGGATTTTCAAAATCAAAGTCGCTGGGGAAGGAAAATGTGTGGATGAAGAAAAATTAAACAAACTAAAGTTCAAGTCTTACTTTTCAAAACCCCTGACCTTTTCGAGCCATCATGAGGAACACGTGATTTGAACGTACGTCTTCAAGTAGGCCGCCTGATAAGGTGATGCCCTGAGGTTTCCAAGAACTTTTCCAATCTCTGCAAGCATCAAGTTTTTGCACATGGAGTTCAGTTGTAGCCCCCAACCAAGCCCGAACCCCTGGACGATTGATCTCTTCCTGGACGACGCGAATTGTATCCGTAGCATTGAGGAGTGTGTCAGTCGAAGAAATTCGGCGTGCTAGCACACCCCAAAGTTGGTCAATCCTGTCGTGAGTATGCGATTTTCTGAGAAACATAGTTGATGTCAAGCGCATCTTCCGAGATGCTGTTAGATTTGCCAAATAATCAAGCACAAACTGATTCTTGAGTTCACGCACCGTGTTATCACCAAACACTATCAGTTTGCTGGGCATTCGAACCCCACGTTTGGCGCAGATCTGTGAAACTCTTTCAAGCCCCAACGCAATCACTTCCACAATCGCGTTCGAATCATGTCGAGTGCAGTCGTCCATGATGTGAAGTTCACAAGTGTATCCTGATCATTGCATTGTTTCAGACTGCAACTGAAAGAACACAGGAAAAAAACGAAAGCTTTAAAAAAAGCCAAGGCAAAAACACCCAAAGCCCGACAGCAAAAGTCAAGTTTTCAAAGCGCAAGTAAGAAAAACACGCAGTGTGGGAAACAAATTCTAATCATGAGCCCAAGGTACCGA
This sequence comes from Symbiodinium kawagutii, assembly GCA_009767595.1. Classification (NCBI taxonomy): domain Eukaryota; class Dinophyceae; order Suessiales; family Symbiodiniaceae; genus Symbiodinium; species Symbiodinium kawagutii. The sequence goes on along the minus strand of VSDK01025482.1, from coordinate 312,073 downwards.
ACACCCAAAGTCCGTGCAATTTGAGGTTTGGACGAATGTGCTTTGAAAGCGAAGCTGTGGCTCGAAGTTTGGGGTCCCGGGGAAGTCGGAACTTCCCCTGGTCCATGCCATCTATTTGGCAAACTATGCAGTCCGACATGGGATCAGAAGCTAGCTGTTGCAGCTGCCAAGAAATCGCACGATCTGCGAATTGATTCGCCAAGTGTTTCCGATACTCAATGAGTGCTCCAAGCTTCTCCTCCATGGACTTCCCAGTTGAAAGTTGCTCTTTCAGATGGTAGCAAATCTCACATTGACTAAACCTTGGCTCTTGCTGCTCCTTTGCCAGATGATGTCAATTGTTTGCCATTGTCTGGTTCATGGGGAAAATTCTATTGGCTTGCACTTGATGATGTTTGAATCATGGCAACTACATGACTGAGTCTGGCTGATTTGATTCAGCATTAAGTTCAGCTCAGGAACATCGTGCGATGGCGAAATTTGAGAATGTCTTTCCAACGGGCATCATAGACCCTGAGGAACGTAGAATACCTCAGCGGTGTGCAGCAGGGCACAATGACTACCTTTTTGGAGATGACCACCATGAGAAACCCACCCCAGGCAAAACCCCTAAAAGTTTAAAAGATACCAACAGCACAGCCCAGGGACGAAACACAAACATCACCAAACAATTGGCGTGTGGCCTGGTAGTGGGTGTAAAGATCCATCACCGTTCCAGGTGGCAAGAATTTCGTAATCTTTTTACTGCCTGGTTGGAATGCTTCCCACACGGGTCCCTTACTGGCATCATCCAGCCAGTCTCGCAGATCTTCCACATCCGCCTCATCACCGGATACGTCAAAACTGGGATCATCTGCTGAAGCAGCCCGCCCCCGACGCAGGAACCTGGCAGGGACAAAGCTTATGAATTTCAGTTTCCACTTAACTACCAACAAGGATCAAACAATGAAGCTATGAAACATTGCAAACTTTTTTTGGCGCCAGGCCTATCAGGAAGAGTTTCAGCCACATTGGCATACATCATGGATAAAAAGGAATCCACCCCGTAGGTCGCTTCCCGATTTCCAGATTTATCCATCCCTATTCTTCCATCAGGGACAAGGTCCATCACCTTTTTCAAGCGATTCTTCCCAATCGACAGCACTGAGCAAAGACATCGCCGTCCAATGGGCGCACCAAGAAAAGTGAAGTGACACTTGTCTTCAGAGGCGTTGCCAAGCACCGTGTGTAACTCAGTGGCAGCTCACAGATTGATCACCTGGGCCTTCTTCACTGTCAGACCAAACAAAGACATGAACAACTTGTTAAAGATAGGCAAGCATCGAAGCTGTCCTGCGCAGACTTGTCCAAACTCCAGAAAACCTTGAGGAATTTTTCGCACTCACTCGATACAGCTTGTTTCCAGCATGTTTTTCTTGCACCTCGGATGAACCAAATTTTGAAACATCTATCAAAAGGATTTGCAATCCCAAAAAAGAAATTGCACACTGGCTGCCGCCAAGGCGCAATAACATTTCTCTTCATTCTTCAACGCTTGAAGCCTGCTTGGGTCAAGAGCATTGTCCTTAAAGGAAACACCTTGTGATGGAGCAGCCTGACTCTGCCGATTGGAGTTGTCATAGTGCCGCTTGGGGGTCTCCTGTTTGGTCACCTCCACTGCCTTTTTCAAAAAAGTCGCCTGTGAAAATAGCTGCATAGCAGACCAATCTATGTTCAACGTGGTTTGCTGAGGCCGAACTTTGCTGCTTGATGAGCTGCTTGACGTAGGCTGGGAATGGGGGCTTGCTTCCTCAGGCTCATCCCCAAACAACACAGGTGTTGTTTTCCCATGCGCAGGTCGTCCTGAGGGTGGGTTTACCCTTCTACTTGCAACTCTCTCATCGGGCTCTGGTCCGAAAAGAGACCGCTTCTGCGGCAGAGAAATTCTTTCTTCAGGCTCATCTTGGAACAAAACCATTGCTCATTGCTCAAAGCACCGGGGATCGATGTTGAATGTGTGTTTTTAGGTGAAATCATTTGAACAAGCATACCCCTCAAACCTTTCACTTCCATAACCTTGATGTCCTTCACCATCACAGCTGTAAACCAATGGATCTTTCAGCATCAAAGCTGAGAAGTAACTATGATTTCAAACATATACTACCTCCTGATGAACACTTGACTCATTCAATTAAATCCTGAAACCAGAAGCTTTTGAGGTGTAACTATTGCAGCGCCATTGACATCATGACAGCATTTGCATAATGATCAACATGAACAAGAACAAGCATCCATCAGAGAGCTGAAAGTTCATAGTCATTATTTTCACCTGCTCCATTCCAGAAGACTTAGCCACGTTTTGCCGTCTTTGGGCTTTTCTGTGGGTTGAGACACAGCAGGGCAATTAAGCAGGTGAACCCTGCTGAAGCCAAGTGCATTCCATTGCCAGCCATCTTCCTAAGAGATGCTTCTGAACGTCCATCCAGGGCCCGTGCATCCTCAAAGCAATCAGTTCAGTAATCAAAGCAATCAATTCATGAAATAGAAAGCTGACAAGTTTCACATAAAATTCTTGATCATATTTGCTGCTAAGCTGCTGTCCCCAGATCATTGGCCATGCGTGGGTTACATGGGTACCCAAGTGTGGACAGCATTTCCCTCGCGGTCATGAAGCGGTTCTGGGTTCGGATCCTTGGTTCATATCAGTGCCAAGAGCCAAAAAAATGAACAATTCCCAACCATCGGTCAATCAAGTAACTGGCACAAGACAAACACCATGTTGACTAATTGGTAGTTGATTGCTGAATGTGAGGAGCCAAGACTCCACAATTGTGTGTTGGTTGTCAGAGTGCATAGTGCTCCATCCACACTCTCTGTGCGAAATCGCTGTTCTGGGTTTGATGCAAGATCATAAAAATGATTCTTAGGCACCATTTCCTTGAACTTCGTCAGATGCTTTTGGGCTGACTCACAGAGCACAGGCGGTTCTAGCGGCACAGACTTCATCAAATAAATCTCAGGTGTGAGCACAAACGACCCCCGCATCGGAAGCAAGAACATGTCAGCAAGTTCAGCAAAGCTGTAGCAGCAATTCCATGTCATTTGGCCTGGGTCGTAAAGGATTCGCCACCACCGGTCTCTGCTTGTAGGTTCTCCGAATCTTCGGGGAGACAACCTTGGCCGAGCACTGCCCTCAGAGAAACATCACAGTCCCACAAATTAAACGCAATCAGAATTTTCAGTACACCACACCAAGCTACGCCGCTTTTTCAATGTTGTAGCCAGTCTCCTTCAATAGATACTCATCCTGATGGTCAATGAGCTTTGAATTTTGATTTTGAGTGTTGTAGGAACCGCACACATCAATTCTTCAAACACTGTCCTCGTTGAATTCCAAGACATTCTCATGAATGCTGAGCTTTGTTTCCAGGATGAACCGGGTTCCGATGTCGTGAAGCTGCTTTGTCGACTGATTGTTGAAGCCGTCCTGATTGCCCATCCTCAATCATTGTCAGGCTGGAGAACCACCACATTGCAGCTCAGTGAAAGAGATGGTTGGGGCACTCAATTTTTGACAAGATTCGTGCTATGCGAAATGCAGGGCGCCCCAAGCGTACCCACGACATCCAAGTCATTGTACGCCAGGAATGGGCACCTGGTTGGAAAAGTCTGCCATGAGCTGGCGCCAAGCTGGCCACGATAACAGAAGCTGACAGTGAACCATGTAATATCAATTTCTAATCATCTAATCATTAACAGTCAAGGCACTTCTCACGTTGTTGTTGATGTTTTTCATTGCAGCATGGGACATACTCTTGTAAGCGCAATTTGCGCGGCTCCCATTCTTGGCGTGCAGGAACTGATCGGAGCAAGTCAAAAACATTACTCACTAGGCATGCCTTTGGGAAGTGATCTGCCAGAAGTGCTCTGCAGGCTCTTGTTTTCTCAACCTTGGTTCATCATGCTTTGCATTGAGACTATCGACATTCAAATTCAATGTTAGTTAAGAAAATCTTGATGAAGCCCCTTCAGCGACAGTTACAATGCACCAAACTAACCTTATTCTAATTCAGGCAAGGTTCCATCATGCGGTGTTTCACATCGATCTGGATACCGAACCTAACGAGGATGGCATTCTTCAGGATCAGCATTGCTTCTCCAAGGCATTCGATCCCACTGAATAAACTCACAATTCTCCAGCGAGCTTTGCCTAGCATCAAATACGCACATTGGCAACACCAACTCTATGTTTCCCCAATACATGTTTTCGTTTTACAAGTCTCATCACTCTGTGAGCACACATGACACTACTCTATCTTGCAGCTGAAGATCGCAGCTGTTTCTTCACAGCGTCCTCACCCCAAACCACGCATGCCCTATCCAGCAAGATTTCCGCCCAGCGATTCACCTCCCTGAGGCTTGTCGGGCATGGATATGGACACCTGAGCGTGACAGAAGCATCCCTATCGGGCATGGATATGGACACATGAGGGTTGCCAGGATGCAATGATCAGCAAGGCCAACTGCTGCAAACAAGGCACAAGTGAGGTAGAACCACTTCGACATCATTGTCGATGCATGACGATGGACGTTTCCGAGGAGGCATGATGAATGAATAAGTTATTAGCTGAATGCCATGTAGTTTGCTTGTCAGGAAGGCCTTGAAAGCATCGCGGCAACCGCTGAGCTGGTTCACCTGTATGATGCTGAGCCAACCTACTTGCAATTACCTGTGTGAAAGTCATGTCTTGATTAATGAGCATGTGATGTTTTTACAAGATTCCCCATTTTTGTATGGTTCACTTTTGTGATGTTGAGCCAAGATCTGCAACCACCTGTGTGAAAGTCATTTCTTGATTCATGAACACGCATTGTTTCCGAAGGCTTCCCAGCCTGGAAGGCTTCCCAGCCAAAGTTTGAAAAGGGCTTCCCGCCCAAGGTTCACGCAAGGCTTCCCAGCCACATTGTCACAAAAGGGCTTCCCAGCCAAAAGATCAAACCATGTTGAGTGAAGGCTCACTAAGATCACGGCGTCTCACATCAAGAGCTGAAGATCCTGGGAGAATCAGATCCCGGCGCACTTGAATCGATTTGTTCACATGAATCAAAAAGGTGCGTGCGTGTAAGTGCTTAAACTTACAAAATATCATGCTGCACTCATGGCATGCATCCTCAAAGGAAACATGTGGAATCATGATCCATCATGTAGGTTCTCAACATGACATGGTGGACTCCACTTCCTCTGAGCCCTGGACGCTTTTGAAGAAGGTTGGGAAACCTGCCAGCTGGGAAGCATGGAAACATGTTGGCTGGGAAGCCAAGCATTTGTTGAACAATCAAGATGCGATTGCGATGAATATGCAAAAATCTCATCAGAAACTGTCAGAATGATTTGCCCCCAAAGCCTCAAGGACTGTCAGGAAGCGCTAAGCTGGTTCAGCCTAGGCGCATCAAGCAACTGCCAATCATCACCACGTGCCACTGTTTAACATATGCACACCGCTGTTTAACAGAACATTCTTTGCAACAATGTTTCGCTCTCTTGTCAAACAATTGGCTAACACCATTACACTCAACTCCACGCAACGCTGAGGCCCTGCCAGGATCTGCGAAGATGGCTCAAGCCTTGGAAGCAGAAGACTGCGACGTATCTGTTCTATGATGGCTCAATGCTGCCACTCCCAAAGACAATGCAAAGAATCACAAGGCTCAGCCATCAAGCGGTCTGCCCTCAAGCGGCCTGCCCTTTTTCCTCCATCGATGGTTCGAAGATTGTACTGTCCAAGATTGTGCTTTCCCAGCACGGCTTAAAGTTTAAAATTGGATCTTCCCAGACCGTCAAGCTGCATCAAAAGCTTCCCAGAGCCATGGAAATCAACATCGAATTGTGATCTTGAAGACGTTTAGATTTGAAGTTGTTTAGGTTGTTTACCCCTACAGCTTTGTTTTGCCTCCTATGGCTCTGGCTCCAAGGTCACCGTGACGGTGATCTTGCGTTTCTTGACCCAATAGATCAGGTAAGACTATTTTCTGCCTAATAGTTAATTCCTTAACTTCTCCAAAAAAATTAACTTAAAGTTAATTTTAAAATAACCTAAAATAGTTAATTTTTTTAACTTCAAAATTAACTATTTTTAAGGTAAAAAAAATAACTTAAAAATTAACTTCTTTTTTAACTTAAAAATAAACTTTTTTTGGTCAAAAAAACAATTTTTTCAACCTCAAAAATTGATTATTTTCTTCTAGATTTTCGAAAATTTAAGGGAAACAAACTATAGTTTTTAGTTAGTAAACGAATATATTTTTCCAACCAAACACAAAAAAAACGCTAATAAAGCCCAAGTAATCCTATCATACTGCCAAAAATAATCCTAAAGCAAGCCTTGTTCCAACAAATAATCCTCAAAACTTGCCACACAAGCTTTCAGCAGTTTTAATTTTTCTTGATTTTTAAAGTAAAAGGTGTATCCCATATGACCAAAAATGCAGCATCTTTGTGCATGCATCTTCTGGGGCCACCCTTTTGACACACTTAGCCCCCAATAAGTTACAGTGAATTGTAATTTTGGAAACCAGAATTTGGCAAAACAAAAATATCAAAAATAATGAAAACATAGAACTAGTAATTGACTTGGTTGAAACATATCATAAAACATTTATTTGTTATAACAATTTCATTGTGTAATGCCCATCTAAATATGTAAAAAAGAAAAGTACACAAAAACAACGTAGAATAAACAAATAAAGACAAGACCGCAACATAGATTTTAAGAAAGATTATTTATATAAGGACATGCAAGAAATAAATATAATATGTTTTTTTAATATACAGCAAAAATATATTTTAAAAATTTAATCCAATAAATAAAATAAAATTAAGTATTTTAATATTTTAAAAAAACTTTTTGATAAAACATATGTTTTATTTTACTATGGTAAAGCGCAATTCAAATTTCAAAACAAGAATTTAAATTTAAAAATGCAAATAACATATGATTATTACCGTATTTGTTAAAGCTGGTTAAAAAATATATTGAGAATGAAAAATATATCCCCAATAACTATATATTTAAAATACCAACCAGCTTGTAGATTTCAAAAAAAATCAAAAAATCCAAAATTAAATTTTAAAGCCCAAAAATGAATATATTAGATTTAAATAAGCCATTTAAATTATAGATATTAAGATTTATTCCAAATATACACCAACAGATTTAAAATGCATATTTAAAGTTAAAAAAATACAATTCAAAAAAATAACACGTTCAAAGGGACTCTAGGGGCTCTAAGGGGCTACAGGAAAGGGTTGTACAAGGCTAGAAGAGGCTATAAAGGACAAGAAGGGGGACATAAGGGAGTACAAGGGGCTATAACGGGTCTTAAGGGATTATAAAGGGCCAGAAGGGGTTCAAAAG
>VSDK01025482.1:267283-297367 GCA_009767595.1 Symbiodinium kawagutii | reverse complement strand
CCTGTGGGCGCCACATTGGCTGTGATAGCCAATTGTTTGGGACGTGCCGTCACGGCTTGTGTTGAACGTCCCCTAGCTTGATCAAAATTGCCAGTGATGAAATAGAAATGGTAGTTGGAGTTCGGATTGGACGCCATGGCTAGGGCGTCTCAAAAGCAGTAAAAAGAAGTTGGGTCTTGAAAACTGGTAGCCATCACACATGATGGTTAAACTGTACAACGTGAAAAACGGAAAAGGGAACATGGAGAACTGAAACCGATAGTTGTTTCGAAAATTCGTGACTCTCTGCATATGTCCTTCATTAGTCAGAGACGCTTCAAGAAGGATCAAAATGAATCATGGGAATGAGTACCCGAAACTTCATTTGGCGTTTCTCAAATGTATCTTTCAGATTCTTGAGGTGCATGAAACTGTCTAAGAAAGTGTTTTACACTTCTGTGGTTAGACAGAGTGTTGCTGGTTTTTGAGCCCAACCAGAGTGGCATATAGTCAATCTGCTCACGCATTCAAGGTAGATAACCCAGGTGCGGTTGACATCTTAAGCGAGCAAGGCACAGAACCACCAGCTGTCCAACGACCCAGGTGCATTCTGGTGGGAATAAACCCACATGTCAATCACCAGCTGTCACTACCAAAATTTCAGATGTCAATTCAATTCGCCAGGCACCAACCCGGATCACGACAGGACCATGACGGAAACGCTGCCGATAACACACTTGAAAGACCTGATTCATGAGTTAGACCTGCCAACATTTCAGAGTGCTCTTTTAGTTTGAATCCCAGAGGGATGCTGTCTATCTGGTGTCGACTCAGATAGTCAATAAGGCCTTGCGCCAAGACAAAGGATTGAACAAAAGGCGAAAACAGCGGTGATCACTGATACTCTCTTGAGATACAACGGAGTTGCAAAAATCGCAGGTACGTCAACCCAGCGTCCCAGGTTGATATCACTGAATGTCATAGCCGTCTTCGTTGGCTGCAGAACTATGACATTCACTGCAGCCCCCTGCTGGTGAATGGTTCACCATGATTCATGATGGTAGTTGATTCTAGATTGAGATATCCTTAGAAACAGGAGTTGACACACACACACACACACACATCTATAGTTCCACCCCAGGTAGTATCCTTTAGAAGTCCCAAAGCTGATCATTGTGAGGTAAACCTACCAGATTCGCAAATACCTTCTATAGGAACAGAGTGTTGAATTCTGGGGTAAAACTACCGGATTCGAAGATACCTTGTGATCATTTGGATCCGGTAGGTTAGTATCAGTTGATTGGAGATACCTTGTGATCAGTATGATTATTGGAAAACCGATCCCCATGCTACCATCCATCCTTTAAAAAAACACTCCAGCATCCAGAGCTTCACAATGTCTCCGCATTGCCTGCATCCACCGCGTGGCTTTTTGAATCAACCGCAGAGCGAACGATCACTGCAAGATCCTTCTTTGAAATGCTGATATTTGTCACAAGGTGCTTATCAAGATCGTATGCAAACTATCACCATCATCTTCATCATCGTAATCATCATCAGAATCATCATCATGAATCGCTGCACGAACCCAAGAAAGACTGCGTAAGCTGCTCGGAAAAGTGACTTGGCTATGGTTGAAGTTGAAATGCTCACCTAATGTCAGAGTTTGCAGGCTGCTCGGCAAGGTGACCTGATCCAGGCTCCGGCTGAAACAATTGCCGAAAGTCAAAGTTTGCAGGCTGCTCGGCAAGGTGACCTGATCCAGGTTCTGGTTGAAAATGTAACCGAAAGTCAAAGTTTGCAGGTTGCTTGGTAAGGTCACTTGATCCAGGCTCTGGTTGAAATACTCACCAAATGTTAGAGTTTGCAGGTTGCTAGGCAAAGTGACCCGCTCCAGGCTGTGGTTGAAACTGCAGCCAAATGTCAAAGTTTGCAGGCTGCTGGGCAAGGTGACCTGATCCAGGCTCCGATTGAAACAATTCCCGAAAGTCAAAGTTTGCAGGCTGCTCGGCAAGGTGACCCGATCCAGGCTCTGGTCAAAATTAAAACCAAAAGTCAGTGTGAGCAGGTTGCTCGGCAGAGTGACCCCATCCAGGCTTTGGTTGAAACGGAGACCGAAAGTCAAAGTTTGCAGGTTGCTGGGCAAGGTGACCCGATCCAGGCTGTGGTCGAAATCAAAACCAAAAGTCAAAGTTTCCAGCTTGCTTGGCAAGGTGACCCGTTCCAGACTCTGGTTGAATCGATCGCCCAAAGTCAAAGTTAGCAGCTTGCTTGGTAAAGTGACCCCATCCAGGCTGTGGTTGAAACGATTGCCAAAAGTCAAAGTTTGCAGGCTGCTGGGCAAGGTGAAGCGATCCAGGCTTTGGTTGAAACAATGTCCGAAAGTCAAACTTTGCAGATTGCTTGGCAAGTTGACCCCTGCAAGCCTCTGGCCGAAACTATTGGCATCACCGCCAAATGTCAAAGTGTGTAGCTTGCTCAGCAAGGTGAGCTGATCCAGGCTTTGGCTGAAATCATCGCCAAGAGTCAAAGTGTGCAGGTTGCTTAGCAAAGTGACCTGATCCAGGCTCCGATTAAAATCTTTCCCAAAAGTCAAAATTTGCAGGCTGCTGGGCAGGGTCACCCGATTCAGGCTCCGGTTGAAACAATTGCCGAAAGTCAAAGTTTGCAGGCTGCTCGGCAAGGTGACCTGATCCAGGCTCTGGTTGAAATTGCAACCGAAAGTCAAAGTTTGCAGGTTGCTTGGTAAGGTCACTTGATCCACGCTCTGGGCAAAATCAAAGCCAAAAGTCAATGTGAGCAGGTTGCTGGGCAAGGTGACCCGATCCAGGCTGTGGTCGAAATCAAAACCAAAAGTCAAAGTTTCCAGCTTGCTTGGCAAGGTGACCCGTTCCAGACTCTGGTTGAATCGATCGCCCAAAGTCAAAGTTAGCAGCTTGCTTGGTAAAGTGACCCCATCCAGGCTGTGGTTGAAACGATTGCCAAAAGTCAAAGTTTGCAGGCTGCTGGGCAAGGTGACCTGATCCAGGCTCCGATTGAAACAATTGCCGAAAGTCAAAGTTTGCAGGCTGCTGGGCAAGGTGAAGCGATCCAGGATCTGATTGAAACTATTGCCAAACCTCAAAGTTTGCAGGTCGCTTGGCAGGGTCACTCGATCCAAGCTCTCATTGAAGTCATTGCCAAAAATCAAGGTGTGGAGGCTTCGTGGAAGATGCTGCACGAAAGCAGAGGAGGACGTGCCATCTATCTGTGTCAACCCTTCCAAAGCAGCCTCCCCCTCAGAGACGGGGAACCCAGAGACAAATCTCATCGCAGCAAGAAAATCGGTGGAAACATAAGTGCAGGACAATGTTGCAGACTTACCGGAAATGCCTTGCTGTTGCAATGTTTGGTGTAACACTAGGGGTGAAGCAAGGTGTTGGAGAGCGAGCTTTGCACCTCCCTTTGGCAAAAAATGGCTCGAAACTATCTGAACCACTTCCCGTCCCAATGTGGAAGGGCAAAGACTCATGACGAACTCTTCACCATTCAAGCAGAATACATGAACTTCAATCAGCTGGGTGCCATCACCAGATGACGGCTCCGCATAGCCATCGTGGCCGCCGGAGGCCATGTGGAAACCAGATATCGATCTCCTTCCAATCACTTGAGAACTCGAGCCACTTCATGGTAGTCCCAAAACTTATCATTATCCGGAAATGCTTGAAAATCATCGACGGCGAGTCAGCAGAACAAGCACAGTGGCATAAGATCAGTAGTCAGCCATCAATCAATTATCAAGCAGTATATTCAGAAAGTGTCAATTCATTATTCAGCACGCTTGACCATAATCAGTCATGGGAATTGTTTAATCGCCACGGCTTCACCGAAGCAGCGACTACCGTACCGGCTTCCGCCCCCCAGCCGCCTGCATCGTTGCGATACCATGTGCCAACTTTCTGCGCATGGCCAAAAGGACCACTCTTGGGCTCTGGAAGAGTTTGGTAGGCCTGCAGCTACGGCCATCCGCCACAAGCAGTGCTACCAGGGGACAGGAAAACGATCAACAATAGGAAATGGTGGTTTCTCAAAATAGGGAGCCCAAAAAGGGAATAAAAACGAATGGTCCATAACTATGAATGGTTCCGAACATGGATGATTTGGGGGTACCCCTATTTTGAGAAAATGTCCTCACCAACCGACGAAGAACTGTAACTCCATGGGCTTTCATCCAAAACAAGACAGTCCTCGGGAAATGTTCAAAGTAGCTTACAGTACCCTATGCTTCCAGTTACCATTGTAGTAGGTAACCAACCCCAGCTACAACAGGTAGAAACCAGCTGGTTACCTACTGTTTCATGGTGACTGGAAGCATATGGGTAGCTTCAAGATCCCATGAGACCAATGATCATCACACAACCAATGACCATGTTGTTCGCTGGTTCCCTTTCGTGCAACACACGGCCTGACGCACGGCGACAGCAAATGATCAAGGCCAGCAATTTTGCTTCAACAGCATGAGCCAAGGCAAGGATTATTTCCATCGGCTGAACCCATGCGTTTGACACGTGTTAATCAGGTATTGACCCTTCCAAGATTTTCTTGAAGTGTCGAAAAGTTTTCTGTCAAATGCATCGACAATGTGTGTTGGCCTGTTGAATCATGTTTCATCTGTCCCTATGCTTCTAGTTTACAATTATAGTCGGTAACCAGCTGGTTTCTACTGTTGTTGTTTGGGGTTGGTTTCCTGCTATAATGCTGAGTGGAAGCTAAGGGTGTCCCTACTGACACTATGTTGCTGGCCGCGGGAAATGTGGCAACTCTGTGCCTATCATCCTTGGAGTTATGGCTGTCAGATCTATATCTTCATGACTAGGGCCTATGTATGTTTTCGCATGAAGTTCACAGTATCACGCACCCGCTTGCATACGCCTGTGGCCTTGAAAGATTGATCCCCTTTAATAGCTATAGCCTAGAGGCTCTACCATGCTATAGCTTGTCCACCAAAGATATGTCTCCAAGTTCCCCTGGGTTCAGAACCATCTGCAAGTCTTCACCAGTCAGTTGGTGAAGCTCATTGTAAGGTGACTGTGATAGTTGATGGTGACGGTTCTCCCTCGCAAGCAATCATTCTCAAGCATGTTCTTGTTGAACTTTGGGTGGTGACTATACAGTTACAAGTTGCAACCCTCAATACCCATAGATATTAGATATTGGTCAAATGGCAACTAGATATAACCATCAATGACTATAGATGCTGATTATAGCCAAGGACATGCCATAGCCGTAGCTCATATCATTCACACCCGTCGACATCATTGGAACCTGTGCTGCCACTGTGCCCACCTGGTCGGCCCCTGCAGATGGCAAGGTAGCAAACCTTGCGGCGCACATTCAGCAGGGTCCCTTGCTGGGGCTTCAGCCATGGTTGCAGTTGTACCGCTGGATTTGCCATGTGCACTGCGTGTAAGTGGTATTCAAGCCTGCTTAGTTCGGGGATAGTTCAGCGACCGGCTATAAGGTTTATAGCCGTGTTTATAACCATGATGACAGATCCAGTGTTTGCAAGCCACAGCTACAGTGGTACCAGCCATGGTCGTAGGGGTTATAACCCACCTGGTACCGGTAGGGCCACTTATCATGGAGATATTCCAGTTCCAAACCCAGCGGGACAAGCAACGAAGAGGTACTGGTCTGGTCAGCTCCATCTGCTCGAGATGGCTGGGGACCTCTGGTGTACCATTGTAAGATGATTGACCATCACACACCATCAGTAGCCAATCATCATCAACCGTTACTAGTCCATGCTTACCGCTGTCAGCATTGGTGTGAGATAGAAATGGGGGTGTTTCTCAAAATAGGGGTCCCCTCAAATCATGTAACATTAACCGTTTATAGGCAATGAACCAAGCATTGATTGGGTCCTCTATTTTGAGAAACCCTTACATTGATGGCCAACTTATGCCTCAAGATCTGTTTCAAGTAAACCATGGCTACTAGCAGAGTTTTCCCGCTCACGATGTCTCCCGGGATTAGGATCTGGAATAAGATCATGGTTTTACATGGATTCTTGTTTTCTAAGACCACGGCTATGTTGGTCATCTGTAAAACCAGGTAATCAAGTGATTAATTGATAATTGACCATGTAAAGAGCCATGTATGCGTACATAGCCATGGTTAATGGATGAATTGATAACCATGGACCATGGCTAGCTTCCTTCATCTGTAGGTAGGTCTGTGTACATCACATGGCCAAGCCCTTTGTGTAGAAGCCCAGGTGACTTCCAGGGGCCAGTGATCCATCGAAAAAAGTGATTCATGTCTCACCAGGAAGATTATGAACCACTTTAGTAGTCAATGAACTTATGAACTTATGATTTGTGGATCAACTTGATTCAAGTACAAAAAAGATACTATCAACCACCCAATGTAGTAGTCAATGTACTTGTGAACTATCAACTAACCAAAGTTACAGTAACCAATCGTTGACTCTAGAACATCGAACATTTTTCAAATTGACCAGGCAATGACCATCATGGCTGCGGGTCAAAACCCCGTACGCCTGCTTCCCCATCATTAACCAGCTCGTTTTCCCTATAGTTTGTTGGTTATTATCCCCCATGAAATTGGTTGGTTAACTGCTTGACCCATAGCCATATATAGCTGGTCTGTCCCCTATAATTGTTAGTTATCATCCCCTATTATTAACCATTTACCAGCTAGTTTACCATTGTTGTTGGTTGGTTAATATTGACCCATAGCCAAATAACCACCATGAAGGCTGGACATCACGAAGTCAAACACTTGCCCTCCGTGTGGATGTTGCCCCATCTGGGACTCGAACCACTGAGGTGCCACCTGCAGCAGCAAAGTTGGCGCTGCAGCAGGTGTTACATTTTTGAAAAATACCCACCGTTGTAAACCCTATAATGCAGATATTTCCATATAGGGGTTTACAACAATGGTAGATTTTTTCAAATTTATGGAAATATCTCCAGTTTGTGGGAACCCAGTTGCATTTTCCATGCCACCGATTTTCCAAAAATAGAGGTTCTGGCTCCCTATAAACCAAGCTAGCGAACGTAAACCCTATAAACCAAGTTAGCTAACGTAAACCCTATAAACCAAGTTAGCTAACGTAAACCCTATAAACCAAGTTAGCTATCATAAACCCTATAAACCAAGTTAGCTAACGTAAACCCTATAAACCAAGTTAGCTAACGTAAACCCTATAAACCAAGTTAGCCAACGTAAACCCTATAAACCAAGCTAGCCAACTAGGGGCGCCAGACCCTGTATTCATCATTGCAAAAGTGGCCAACTGGTGCGGTCCTTTCGGGGATGAGTTCACAGCCAAGGGTACGATGGTATTCACAGTTAGTTACCGGTTCCCTGGGGATGAACGTCCTTGCGCAGGTTATGCGCAGCGATCTCGCAACAAAAATTAACATTTCAAGATCGTCCCGCTGCGTGTGTTTTGGACATTTTTTTGTGCCCGCAGTGGTGGTAGCATAAGCTTCATCATTCATTGTTCTGTCATGTCCAGGCTCGCATGACTGGCGACTTGTGGGTTTTGACATGGATGTTAAGGATGATTGGTGGTGGTGATGGTGGTAGTGGTTAACCAGCGGTGGTAAGTTGGGGATTTTGTTCAACCACCAATAGTGGTGGTGGCTGACGATAATGACGGTTAGCCATGATTAATTGATTAATCATTATGATAACAACAAATCAAGCACCGATGATGGTACGCAAAAATAACACTGTTGTATTGTTTACTGTTTATATGATATAATGTTTGAATGTATATTAATATATCTCTTAATTTGTCGTTTATATGTTTCAACTAGTGTTTTTTGTTCTTAATATTGAACCATTATACTAGTGGTTTCATTGTCGTAGTTTAATGAACTATAGTGGATTATGAAGCTACGGAATGATCGCAAATATAATGGTTTCCATTGGACTTATTGGCTACTATGGTTTTACAGTTTCTATATTAGTGGTTTCATTAGTCATTCCATTATTGAACAGCAATTGGACTTTCAACTACTTAGTAGTTTCATGATGGCAATGGTTTCATGATCCACTACTTGTGGGTTTCTCAAAATAGGGGTACCCAAAAAAGGCTGGTTTATTACTATAAATGACTAGTAATGGATGATTTGGGGGTACCCCTATTTTGAGAAACACCCACTTGTATTTGCAAATTAGTCATTGAATTATCGCAGAAGTTTCCCACACCTTTTCCCATTGGCACCTCCTTGGGATCAAAAGGATCGGCGACGGAGGGTTGGTAACCTTGGATCGGCACGACGCAGCCGCCAACCGGTTGCCGTCACGCAGGCTGGGCTTCCGACCATCGACGTAGTTATGGAAGGGATTGTCCTGTGCACGTCACGCGGTCAACCATGGAGGATGACGAAAAAAGATTGATGACCGACCAGCCTTTATTAACCATTGTAGCTGGTCAATAAGCTGGTTAGTAAGCTGATTGATAATGACTATCACAAGCTGATGAGTATTCTCTTTGCTTCCAGTTACCAGCTGGTAGTAGGTGACCAGTTCTGGTTTCTACCATTGTTGTAACTGGGGTCAATTACCTACTGTTTCATGGTAACTGGAAGCATAGGGATTGCTAACCATCAAGTAACTATCATGAACCATCAACATCACTGCTATAATAAATATGATAAACCACCATAATATAAATATCATATACCATTAAACACCACAAAAAGAAACATGACATGAAATAACTAGATAATCAAATAATAATCATCATGAATCATTAACATTCATTAAACATCACTGACCATACTCAAGCATCACTATGAACCGTCATTAACTACCATATTCAACCATCATCAACCATCACTAACCATCCTATTAACCATCATCAACCATCCTATTAACCAGTATCAGCAATTATCAACCATCATTAACCATCCTATGAACCATTATCAGCCATGATTCATCACCATTAGCCATCCTATCAACCATCATCAACCATCCCTAACCATCATTAACCATCATAATCAACCGTCACTAACCCCCGAATCAACCATCCTTATTGTTCAATAACCAGCATTCTCAATAATCAACCATCCCTAACCACCCCTAACCATCATCAACCACCCCAAACCATCCTTCACCACCATCACTCGGTCGTTTCAACTCGCAGCTTCGGCCGCGCTCCGCAGCTCGGGTGATCTGCTCGGCGTCGTAATCCCAGGTGGATTCGCCCGTTTGGAACCTGGGCGGATCCACGGTTTCAACGAGGCACAAGGGGGGTGCTGCAGGGCGTGCCCTCCCCGTCGCCCCAGTTATAAGTGGCTCAATAAGCTATTGAACCAGTGGTTAACTACGGATGATAATTGTTGAGTAGTTGGTTTTAAGTGGTTGACTAGGGTTGATAATTGTCGAATAGTTGGAGTGGTTAACTAGGGTTGATGACGGTTGATAATGACTGTAAGTTGGTAAATAAGGCGCTTGACTAGCTAGTTGTATCTACCATTTGCCTAGTAGTTGGCCTAGTGAATTAACCTAAGCTAATTACCCGCAGGGCCCGTTAACTTATGCTCGTTTACTAGGGCAACTACCAGGCAAACAGTAGATATTACTATACTTAGGTGGGTTATAAACCAACGGATCTTGCTAGGCTGTCCCTCATCATTGACACCGCTATTAGTAGCATGTAGCCGTCGGATCTACCCTGGGGGTACCACTCTGTAGGCAC
The DNA here is from genome assembly GCA_009767595.1 of Symbiodinium kawagutii. Lineage (NCBI taxonomy): Eukaryota > Dinophyceae > Suessiales > Symbiodiniaceae > Symbiodinium > Symbiodinium kawagutii. The sequence goes on along the minus strand of VSDK01025482.1, from coordinate 287,670 downwards.
CAGCGCACTCTCAGCATGTGTTCTATCTTCAGCTGCTTCACTGGTTGGGATCAGCAGCATGGATCTGGTGCTGGAATCCCGAATTTTTGAGGGTTCAAACTGGTGGGTGGTGATGATTCGAGAGGGAGATCTATACGAAACGACCTGAAGCTTTCATGGGAAAATCAACCATACACGGCCATTGCAGGTGGCTTGTAGTCTGGCCGTGTAGATCTCGCTTCACCAACCACTCTGTGGATCATGATTCACCCTGGTCTGCTGTGGACCTCCCAGGATAAAACCGTGATCGAAGCAAGCAACAGCTGTCCATGGCGCCCCCACACTTCTGGTTATGATCCATCTATTGATCAACCGTCCCAAATACTGGGCTTACCAAATGGTGATAACCACCAACCAGTAATGCTTTACCAACCAGTATACTGGATGGTTTATCCATAAATAATGGTTTACCAACCAGTATTCCTGTGTGAAGATTGTAAACCAGTAGAAACGAGCGAAACAATCCACAGAACAGCTTGGATCACTCCTCGAAGCCAATGCCATTGTTGGGCAAGGCACCCAAAGAAACACATTTCAGGGGACAAGACTTTGTGGCATGGCTCTGGGGACTCAACTGAAGAAGACATCTCCCCGAACATGATCACGTGCAAAGGGTTTACACACTGGAAGTTGAAATCAGTTCGGTTGATATGTTACGCAGTTATATCATTGCCGTCCCTGTCATATGACCATCGCCCAGAGCATGGATCAACAGGATGTCAATTCAAAGATGTACACCCCCAAAAACGTGGGTTTCGGATTTGTGCGATTTCTGCATGATAATGATCCTGAAAACCACCCATCATTAACCAATCATTCACCACCATTTTGTGCCTGAGAATGTTCAGCCAAAAGGTGTGGTACGTCTGGCAGTGTCATCCTATCATTGGACAGCCATAGCACCCACCATCGCCATGGAACAGTGACTTTGTGACTAGGACGCGGTCTGACACGGCACTGGCAACTTTGGCCACAGCACCCACTTCCAGAGTCACTTTGCTGGAAGTTTGCTTCAGCAGAGTTTGCAAAGCGATTGCTGGCCCCAGCTCCAGGGAGACTGCCAGCGGCGTATTTTCTTCAACTGGTTGGCTAAAACCATACCTTTCTGAAGGAGAATACTATTCGTGTTGGCTAGAAAATCACTCTTTTTCGGCATGCCTAACTAAAAAATCTGGAGGAAGGAACCCGCAGGCTTGAGTAGAACTAATCCTGACCATCTACTCATAATCATTTTTCACAAAGCAAGAACACATTGAGCAACCACTTGTTTCAACTCCAATAGCTGATCATCTATTAATAGCGGATTTGAACCAAGCATTTACCTAGCTCGACAATTAATCACCAACTAACCAAACCATTTACTCCCTTGTTCCCACTGCACTAATCTGATCATCGATCATGATAATAAATCTCAATAATTAATAACCATTCGACCATTTCTACCCAATCATTAACCACCCTAACATCAACTAACATCAACTAACATCAACTAACATCAACTAACATCAACTAACATCAACTAACATCAACTAACATCAACTAACATCAACTAACATCAACTAACATCAACTAACATCAACTAACATCAACTAACATCAACTAACATCAACTAACATCAACTAACATCAACTAACATCAACTAACATCAACTAACATCAACTAACATCAACTAACATCAACTAACATCAACTAACATCAACTAACATCAACTAACATCAACTAACATCAACTAACATCAACTAACATCAACTAACATCAACTAACATCAACTAACATCAACTAACATCAACTAACATCAACTAACATCAACTAACATCAACTAACATCAACTAACATCAACTAACATCAACTAACATCAACTAACATCAACTAACATCAACTAACATCAACTAACATCAACTAACATCAACTAACATCAACTAACATCAACTAACATCAACTAACATCAACTAACATCAACTAACATCAACTAACATCAACTAACATCAACTAACATCAACTAACATCAACTAACATCAACTAACATCAACTAACATCAACTAACATCAACTAACATCAACTAACATCAACTAACATCAACTAACATCAACTAACATCAACTAACATCAACTAACATCAACTAACATCAACTAACATCAACTAACATCAACTAACATCAACTAACATCAACTAACATCAACTAACATCAACTAACATCAACTAACATCAACTAACATCAACTAACATCAACTAACATCAACTAACATCAACTAACATCAACTAACATCAACTAACATCAACTAACATCAACTAACATCAACTAACATCAACTAACATCAACTAACATCAACTAACATCAACTAACATCAACTAACATCAACTAACATCAACTAACATCAACTAACATCAACTAACATCAACTAACATCAACTAACATCAACTAACATCAACTAACATCAACTAACATCAACTAACATCAACTAACATCAACTAACATCAACTAACATCAACTAACATCAACTAACATCAACTAACATCAACTAACATCAACTAACATCAACTAACATCAACTAACATCAACTAACATCAACTAACATCAACTAACATCAACTAACATCAACTAACATCAACTAACATCAACTAACATCAACTAACATCAACTAACATCAACTAACATCAACTAACATCAACTAACATCAACTAACATCAACTAACATCAACTAACATCAACTAACATCAACTAACATCAACTAACATCAACTAACATCAACTAACATCAACTAACATCAACTAACATCAACTAACATCAACTAACATCAACTAACATCAACTAACATCAACTAACATCAACTAACATCAACTAACATCAACTAACATCAACTAACATCAACTAACATCAACTAACATCAACTAACATCAACTAACATCAACTAACATCAACTAACATCAACTAACATCAACTAACATCAACTAACATCAACTAACATCAACTAACATCAACTAACATCAACTAACATCAACTAACATCAACTAACATCAACTAACATCAACTAACATCAACTAACATCAACTAACATCAACTAACATCAACTAACATCAACTAACATCAACTAACATCAACTAACATCAACTAACATCAACTAACATCAACTAACATCAACTAACATCAACTAACATCAACTAACATCAACTAACATCAACTAACATCAACTAACATCAACTAACATCAACTAACATCAACTAACATCAACTAACATCAACTAACATCAACTAACATCAACTAACATCAACTAACATCAACTAACATCAACTAACATCAACTAACATCAACTAACATCAACTAACATCAACTAACATCAACTAACATCAACTAACATCAACTAACATCAACTAACATCAACTAACATCAACTAACATCAACTAACATCAACTAACATCAACTAACATCAACTAACATCAACTAACATCAACTAACATCAACTAACATCAACTAACATCAACTAACATCAACTAACATCAACTAACATCAACTAACATCAACTAACATCAACTAACATCAACTAACATCAACTAACATCAACTAACATCAACTAACATCAACTAACATCAACTAACATCAACTAACATCAACTAACATCAACTAACATCAACTAACATCAACTAACATCAACTAACATCAACTAACATCAACTAACATCAACTAACATCAACTAACATCAACTAACATCAACTAACATCAACTAACATCAACTAACATCAACTAACATCAACTAACATCAACTAACATCAACTAACATCAACTAACATCAACTAACATCAACTAACATCAACTAACATCAACTAACATCAACTAACATCAACTAACATCAACTAACATCAACTAACATCAACTAACATCAACTAACATCAACTAACATCAACTAACATCAACTAACATCAACTAACATCAACTAACATCAACTAACATCAACTAACATCAACTAACATCAACTAACATCAACTAACATCAACTAACATCAACTAACATCAACTAACATCAACTAACATCAACTAACATCAACTAACATCAACTAACATCAACTAACATCAACTAACATCAACTAACATCAACTAACATCAACTAACATCAACTAACATCAACTAACATCAACTAACATCAACTAACATCAACTAACATCAACTAACATCAACTAACATCAACTAACATCAACTAACATCAACTAACATCAACTAACATCAACTAACATCAACTAACATCAACTAACATCAACTAACATCAACTAACATCAACTAACATCAACTAACATCAACTAACATCAACTAACATCAACTAACATCAACTAACATCAACTAACATCAACTAACATCAACTAACATCAACTAACATCAACTAACATCAACTAACATCAACTAACATCAACTAACATCAACTAACATCAACTAACATCAACTAACATCAACTAACATCAACTAACATCAACTAACATCAACTAACATCAACTAACATCAACTAACATCAACTAACATCAACTAAGATCAACTAACATCAACTAACATCAACTAACATCAACTAACATCAACTAACATCAACTAAGATCAACTAACATCAACTAACATCAACTAACATCAACTAACATCAACTAAGATCAACTAACATCAACTAACTCACTACTAACCATCAACTAACATCAACTAACATCAACTAAGATCAACTAACATCAACTAACATCAACTAACATCAACTAAGATCAACTAACATCAACTAACATCAACTAACATCAACTAACATCAACTAACATCAACTAAGATCAACTAACATCAACTAACATCAACTAAGATCAACTAACATCAACTAACATCAACTAAGATCAACTAACATCAACTAACTCACTACTAACCATCAACTAACCACCCATTTGACCGCCAGAAGATGCCCCTACTTCGCTTCACGGCTCAGCTCCTTCCCCCGGGAAGCTTTCGGCCCCCGGAGATCAGCTCCAGTCCGGGCGCCGTTTTCGCTTCGGCGTCCTCCGGCAGCCTGCCGCTGATCGATCTGGGGGGTTCAACGGGTCCCAAGCGTCCAAAAACCTATGGAAAATGAAGGGTTTCAGCATGCTAATTCTATGGGTTATACCGCTGGAATATATGAACAAAAATACCAATTCTCAAAGACTCTTGGCTTGAGACATGCTTCCCAAAGAGTCCCCAAAATATTGGTATTTTTGGTATTTTTGGTATTTTTGGTATTTTTGGTATTTTTGGTATTGGTTGCCCCACCCCCCAAAGAGTCACCAAAATATTGGTATTTTTGGTATTTTTGGTATTTTTGGTATTGGTTGCCCCACCCCCCAAAGAGTCCCCAAAATATTGGTATGTTTGGTATTTTTTGTATTTTTGGTATTTTTGGTATTTTTGGTATTGGTTGCCCCACCCCCCAAAAAGTTCCTAAAATATTGGTATTTTTGGTATCTGGTATTTGGGAATGAGAGGTCGCCCAAAGACCAGAAACACCAAGAATAGAAATATTAATATGTTAGGACTCTTTGGCGATAGGGGTCTCCAGCCAAGAGTCGTTGACAATTTATGTTTCTGGTATTGATGGATTTTTTTACATTTCAGTTGAAAAATGTGAACGCAAAGAAACGCTATGTTTCCAAAAACTCTTTGGGGTAAGGGGGCTCCGGTCAAGAGTTCATGGGAATTAGTATCTTAATATATTCACTATGTTTAATTTGCTGTTGGAACCCACGCAAATTAGAAAGATCAAAAGCATATGATTTACACTCTTCTTTGGAGAAGCTTTCCAGGATTATAGATGATTATAGAAGGTAAGCTCTTTGCAAAACATAAACCACAAGTAGTAATGGTAGGTATACTTATGGCAAAACAGTTGCCAGGAATGATGGTAGGTACACCTTTTGCAAGACATCAGCCAGTGCACATTAGACCGTCCCTTGAATAAAGACCATTGAAAATATCAGTATGTAGATATTGTCAGCATTCCTTTTCTTCAAGGAAAAGCAACATTATGAAGCAGGCTTCGTGGCTGTGAAGTAGATAGAGCTACCAGGCAAAAATAGGTACATTACATTTCAAAATTCAGCTAGATTGGAATATCCTTTCATAAAATGTATTGCACTTGTTAAAACACATTTAAGTACTGGCATTTTGCTAAATAGGGCATATAGTCTTGAAATCGTAGCTGCAAAAACTGAACATGACGCAGAAAAATATTCAATGTCGCTACCTAAGCATAACTGAAGTAAATGATGTAAAGGTATTTCAGACATATAAAGTAAAGGTAAGTATGTAGTAATAACCTTGTATTTTCTACTATTCTTCTACTACATGAGTTCTATGTCTAATTGTATTTTGTTGAATCTAGTATTGTTTTCTTTGACAAATATTACCTTCATAAAACCATTTACAACTGATATCAGCTATCTTCAAAATCATCTTATTTTGACATTATTAATCTTGTATTTTTGCAAAGGAGTCATGAAAATGACAAATCAGATAACTCTCAAGGTTGTTGACCTATAGGTACTTATCATAAATATTCAATATATACTGCATTTAATCCCAACTATGTACTTTTTTTGAAAATTTCGTAGTAATGGGAGCCACATATGCATGCAATATACATATTTACTACCTTCAACAGTTGCTACTATATTCGCATTGCATTACTTTGCACAAATACATATACTACTAAACATAGTAAAGTTATATCCATTACCACTCCATCGCGCCCCTGAGTATCTACTCTCCAAGAAAGTAGCGCACCATATTTTCTAATTTAGGGGATTAGTGATAAGAGGAAGGAACCATTATAGTTTATATGTTTCTACTTACTTAAAATATTCATTTGTCTCTACAGATCTGGTATCTTTGTTCGATAAAAAAGTGCACTCCCACAGCCTCCCACACTCGAAAAATTCTAGCCGATCATTCATTTCTTGATAATGAATAGGGAAAATTAAACATGCTTAAAACCACCCACCAATACCCACCATGCATTTGTTATCAGCTATACCAGTTATCATCAGCCATCTCCAGGGTAGTAGAATCCCAGCCACGGCTTGCGACCCGCCTGATGAACTGCATCTCCACCTCCAGTTCCCCGTGCCTGGAACACACGGCATAGGAAAACTCAGTGGGAAGTCATCTACCTAAGTGCAATTTTCAAAAAATATTGATATTTTTGTGCTATTAAAATACCTAGTGCATTACAATAACATTTTACTATTCACAATAATGGCTTGAGTAGAATACCTACACTTAATTACTTATTGCGACAGCAATATTCATTCTTCTGAGTGGCTGTTGCTTAATATTGATTACTGACATTTTACAAAATAGAACATCGTATAATGTATAACCATTTTGGCAGTTGGTGGGTTTAACCATAACCACCGCTGCCGGATGTGCTGTCAGTTGTTCACTCGGTAATTGTGGCTCAATACCCTGTACCCATGGCTGTTTATATCTCATACATGACCAGTATTGTACATTATTCTCAACCATATACCAGCCAATTCTCAACCAGCGTCAATCTAATTCTCAACCATCACGAATCCTCAGCCATGAACCATGATATAACTCTCAACCATTCCATACCATTGCAAATACCATTACATATACCATTATACAGGACATAGCATAAACCATGAACCATGATATATGAACCATGATATATACCTCAACCATTAAATACCATTATACAATTCACCACGCTCCAGTACCTTCAGGTCACCCAGCACCATCCGGGTGTTTGCCTTGCTTCCAAGCCACGCCACCCGATCCAAGCGGAAGCGCAGGCGTTTCATCTCGTCGGGTACCATGACCACAGGCATCGAAATGGAGCCCAGGGAATCGTCCTGCGCGACGCGACGCAAGGGATGGGAGGTTGGTGGCACCCAGGGGTTGGGGTGACCTGTTCAGACCGTAAGATCCCTTGGATGGTGCGAAAATTTTGCCCCAAACAATATGAGCTGGGGGTTGTTGAAATCAGAGCTTGGGGCTTTATTCCTTGATGAAACCAAGATACGGTTGTTTGTCAATAGCCTGTAATTACCCTTCTCTGATCCTTGATGTGCAAATCAGATTGGGGACCATCAACCATCATCAACAACAACAATCACCATCATCATCACCATCATCATCATGATGATCATCATCATCATGAAGATCATCATCATCATCATCACCATCATCATCACCATCATCATCATCATGATGATCATCATCATCATCATCATCATCACCATCATCAACATCATCATCATCATCATCATCATCACCATCATCATCATCATCATCATCATCATCATCATCATCATCATCATCATCATCATTCACTTAAGGATGGTCCTTCTCAGAAAAATGACAGATTGGTGACCTTTGTTGGGATGTGAACCCATGGCCTTGGGATGATCTCGACCCACCATCAGCTGGGCTTGGGATGCTGACCATCGCTCCACCCAGCCGTCCTGTACCGCGTCTTTGTCCCAGACTTCCAGGCGAAGGAGGCTGGATTCTGCCTCTGAGGTTCAGCTGGGAGGTTCCCCTGAGGTCATGTCCTCAGCTTTAGCCAGTTCAACATGGTTCAACTATCCAATGAGATGATTTTCTCTAGCTGTTCTCACTGAGGTCATGTTCTCAGCTTGATTTGGTTCAACTGAGATTGTTGGGACTTGTTTTCCTCAGTGAGCAGCCAGAACGTGCGCAAATCACAGGCTTTTGCGGGAGTACAAACTGGCACAAACTATTGGCAAGCATGAACACGTACTTATGGGATTAGAGCCTGCACCGAGATCAAAATTTTATGTACTCCGAAAGAACACAATGCGATACTGCATTTCTTCCAACAACAGCTGGAACATGCTGGAACAGTAGTTGAATGTTTCCTATCATTTACTGTGGAGGATCATCAGCAAAAAACTGAAATGGACTGCACAAAAAAACAAACACACTCTGCGCAAGGAGAAGGACAAACTATGAATTGCAGTGTTGGTCTGACCCCGACCAAAAAACCCGGAGACCCAAAGACCCAAACAAAGCGGTGCTACACCACAACCGTCACCACAACCAAGAACAACAACAACAACAACTACTACTACTACTACAACAACAACAACAACAACAACAACAAAAACAACAACAAAAACATCAGCAAACAACTGCAACCACGCCACCAACAACAGTCATCAACAAAGCAACAGCGAAACAAACGATCATAAACAAAGAAACCCACATGGACAAACCACAGCCCCCTACACCAAAAGTCAAACAACCACAACGATATCAAAGATAATCTTGACAATCAATCAACAAACACAAATCAAACATCATCTCACACGACAACGAGCAACGACACTACCAAAAAAAGGACAACAACTCCATCAACAAAATCATCGAAAATGAAAAATTGAAAAAATGCTGCGCAACACACATTCATATATAGCCATGTAATGTTTTGGTGTATCCCGATGGGTGTCCCCTGGGTGTCTCCCCTCCTTCCCCAAACAACGGGCGCCTGAACGTCAAAGTTCCAACGCTTCTCATCCCAGCGTGGATCAAGACCTCGGTGTAAAGCTTGTGCGAACGCGCCAGTGGTAGACCTAGTTTAATTGTTGATTGATGGAACATTGCTGGGTGGTAACCATAGTTCATGAATGGTGAATTAATGGTCTGTTAATAATGGTTAAGTAGTGGTCAATTGATGTTAACCCTTGGGAAACTAAAGCTTGTGGTAACCAACCATGGTGAACTAGTGACTGGTGAACTAATGATGAATTGATAGTTGATCAATGATTGACGAATGGTTAGTTGCTTGGTGGAAACTCACCATTCGATCTATCCAAGCTTGTTGGTAACTTACCAGGATTACCAAACGGTTGAGCGATGGTTAAATGATACTGAATTGATGGTTGATTTATGGTGAATAGCGGTCAATTGATGGCTAATTCATCAAGGGTTATAGGGATTATGAGCCGTTTTGCAAGGTCTGTAGTCTTTGGTGTTTCCTCGTTCTATCCCCAGCTGCATACTCAAGTATCGCCTACAGCCTTTCACACAAACAGATTCGAAACAAATAAGCCAGGGACCTTCATAGGGTGCTAGCATTTGGTGTTGAGGGAAGAAATTGACATGTCAAGGTCTCACTCCTGTCACACTACACTTGAAGCAAGTACTTGATGTACAAATATAAATCCATCTGATTCCCAAAACCATGCCCTGCAGCGAAACTGCGGACGTGTGGGTTGGAAAACAAACCATCCCGCGGTGTGAGTGGCAACCTGTGAGATTCTAAGGGCTACAAGTCACATCAGAGGGCTCTTTACCACTGCTCGTTGCTAGCAACTACCCATGCTTCTGTTGAAACTCACCTCACAGGGCTATATGCCATGGAACTACTCCCAGCTGACCCAGCTGCACATCCAAGAATCAATCATCCACCACCTCCGTCATCTTGCACACTTGGTCCACAGTGACCTGTCAGCAGTGGCAGTGCTGCCACACCAGGGACCATGGTATCATGTGACATGCTCAACGATGCTTAGCAACTATCTGTGGTTAACCACGGTGAATGATGATTGCAATGGTTAATGCCCTTTGGCTAAGCATGGCTGATAATTCCTAATCATGGATGGAAGTTGCTGAGAATCATTGTTCATCATGGCTCAAATGGTTTATTTAATGTTGGTTGACAGCAATCATGTTTAATATTGCTCAATACCGCTTAATACTGCTTCATTCTGCTCAATAATTACTGGTCAATACCGCTCAATACTGCTCATAACTACTGATTCGTGTCTAGTGAAGCCTGGCCAAGGCCAGTTGATACCTCCCAAGCACCACTCGCCTACCACGCTCAGCTTTGCACCGGCCTGCCTTGGTGTACGGATCGGAGAGGCTGAACCAATCGGCGTTGATCAAATTGTACGCAGCGATCACACGGATCAGCAGCACTCCAAAGGCACCGCGCCTCGACGAAGCGAAGGAGATGGACACCGCGGATCCCGTTGGAAAGAACTCCGGGGAAAGTTTGTTGAAGGGAATCTTTGCTGGACTTTGCTTGCTTTTTGTTGGTGATTTTTTTGAAATGACCAAGTTATTGTTGGTGATTGTTAAGCATTGTTTGGTGAACAGTTGACAAATCTTTGCGACACATGTGATCAATGGCTGACAAATCCTTTTGATGACTTGATGGCCATCAACATAGGGGATACATCCAACTCATCCTTTTTCAACCATTTAGAGTAATCAACCAACCATAACTTTGGTGGTCTCCAAAATGGCTTGAGAAATCACCATCTGGTCAGACCCTATCAATTGGTCATCAACAGTGGTAGCTTTGTGGTAAACCGTTCCAACTGGAGAATCATGGGCCACTGTGGGAAGATTGCTGAAGAATGATGATTTTCTATGGGCAGGATGTTTTTCTATATCTAGCCTGCACGTATGCGATTGGTTTATAGATAATATGATTTCTATACAACTTGCATATAGCTATGTCACTGTCCATCAATAAATTTAGTTTCCAAGAGCTTTTCCGCATCGGTCGTGCTCGCTGGTTGCTGGTTTTTACATGAATTCCCGAGCAAACAAACATTCCAATTTTCGGCTGCAATCTTCTCCAACAATATGAACACATATGGCAACTATTACCTTGCCAAGAATTTGGCTTTGTCATGGTTTGTCCATAAATGATGGTACCCTTTCACCAACCAATTGGCTGATCATTGTTCATAGGGAAACTGCCATTTTGGGTGGGTACACCACTTTTGGACAAGCCCTAGTGGTTGGTTCACCATTGTCGGTAAGTCTTATCCCCTATTATCAACCACCATTAAGCACCGTTACAGTAACCATATGTAACCATTAATAACCTTTGATCATGATGTTGCCGCCTATTGCTATCAAATCATGGGAGTTGCAACTCTTACCCCAGCCCGATCGTAGGATTCACCAGCCATTTATCTCTTTCGCAACCAAAGCAGCACCGTTTCGGAGGTGATTTCGCCCGAGGGCCGCGCCTTTTGGCGTCCGCCAGCAGTTCGTCGAGTTCATCGGGTTCCTCGGGTTTGTCGGGCTCGGCAGTCTCTTCCTTTGGAGGATCTTCCACCCGAGGGCCGCGCCTTTTGGCGTCCGCCAGCAGTTCGTCGAGTTCATCGGGTTCCTCGGGTTTGTCGGGCTCGGCATTCTCTTCCTTTGGAGGATCTTCCACCTAACACAGCCGGTGGGTGACTACCCCGCAGCCCTTTCTGGGGTGTTCCTTCAGGTGAACCACGCTGATTCACAATGAAAACATCGTGAGCCATGAATCACAAGTTTGAACCATTAGCCCCCACTAACTCGTGATCGAAATGAATGTCGACGTCACTTTTGTCAGTTCAGTAGCTGATTCCTAGGTATCCACTGGTTGAAAAGTGGTGGTTTCTCAAGCCATAGGGGTAACCCATAATTATGCAGCTTATCAACCATTTATAGCACTGAACCACCCATATCTTGGGGGTCCCCAAACTGGCTTGAGAAACCATCCTGTAGTAGCTGTGGAACCATTATTGTTGGATATTGTGGGTGATTTCCCCCATCATTTACCACTATTGATGGTTACAACCACTATTCATAACCCTTATCATAGCCCCTAAAAACCATTACTATCAACCATTATCAAACATCATAATTCCCTATAAAGCCATCAAGAAACCACCAAATATTTTTGATCATTAAACATCTGCGTTCAGCACGTGCGTGCTTACCAAATTGGCTGCACCAAGCCGAGCCTCCAAGCCTTTCCTGTACCTCAGATTCGCGCATCGTTAAACAGTGACATGCATCATGAGTGCAGGTTTATAGTCCATTTATACACATGATGTAGGTGTTTCTCGAATTGGGGGACCCCTCAGACCAACCATCAATCATCTAAAGCAGATCATCGGGGAATGATTTGGGGTTCCCCAATTTCCCCAATTTTGAGAAACACCCAAGTGTATACATCAATATATCTACAGTACATACAAACACAACTGCATTGGATGGATGGATGGATGGATGGATGGATGGATGGATGGATGGATGGATGGAGGGATGGAGGGACGGATGGTAGATAGGTAGGTAGGTAGATAGGTAGGTAGATAGGTAGATAGGTAGGTAGGTAGATAGGTAGGTAGATAGGTAGATAGGTAGATAGGTAGATCGGTAGATAGGTAGATCGGTAGATAGGTAGATCGGTAGATAGGTAGATAGGTATCTGGGTAGATAGGTAGATAGGTAGACAGGTAGAAAGGTAGATAGGTAGAAAGGTAGATAGGTAAATAGGTAGATAGGTAGATTGGTAGATAGGTAAATAGGTAGGTAGATAGGTAGATCGGTCGATTGGTAGGTAGATAGGTAGATAGGTAGATAGGTAGATAGGTAGGTAGATAGATAGGTAGGTAGGTAGATAGGTAGATAGGTAGGTAGGTAGATAGGTAGATAGATGGATAGATTGGTATTTAGATAGATTGGTATTTAGATAGACATGTTTGCACAACATGCACCAATGTTACCATCCGCATATCAACACGATATTTTGACATCACATTTGCAATTGTTCTTTGAGCATTAGCTGGACATTTTTTACATGTTTTTTCTTTAACGGAAAAAGCAAGCTGACTGTTGTAAATCCACCATTTGTAGGCATGATATCCCTAATATTCCAGCTACCATTAGAATGGGTAACCAACCCCAAACAACAATGGTGGAAACCAGCTGGTTACCTACTTTTTCATGGTCGCTGGAAGCATAGGACCATAATGAATATTGTCCCTTCAGGTTCGCTTCCCCAGAGGGTGACAACCGTCATGGCAGCGCACTGCGCTCATCAACAACCAACTTTTACTGCGAATTCATGAACCGTCCTGATCCTATCCTTGATCAAATATGCATGCTGTCATTAACCACTGCCAGCAATCAAACAACTCCAACCATTTCAACAGCTACCGACTCTTGACAAAAAAACCTACCTACGAACCGACGATTACCAACCAGTTCGTGGCTTACAACCATATCACCAGCCAAATTTCAACCATATCAGCATCCATTACCAACCGTGGTCATCAGCCAATGTGAACCAAATCGTCATCATCATCATCATCATCATCATCATCATCATCATCATCATCATCATCAGGAAAATCACATTGACTTGAGAGTATCAAGTCATTGACCACCCGCAATCAACCACTAACAAAAATTACCACCCATTCATGAACCATTCACCAACCACTTTGGAGGGTTTCAGGCTGGGAAACACATGTTTTAGATATAAATTTGCATAGAGAAATGAGCACTGAAATGCAAAAAGATGTTTGGTCCCTAACCTACCACTTGGTTGGGCCACTCCTGGTAGCTCCTTCCTTTGAAAGGCCACAGGGATACCCCTGGCTCCCAAGCAACCCCCTCCCAACAGCCACTTGACCCTTCTCAACCATCAACAGCCCACCAGCATGCACACCACGATGCCTGGCTGTAGCATCTCGCAGTGCGTCATCATCTTCGACCGCCTTCGACCAGCTCTCCAACTGCATGAGCAGCACCAGTAGAGCCTGACCCGGGGCCCATGTCCCACACGGATTTATTGGGCATGGTTGGTTGGTGAATCTGGTTGGCTGGCGATATGGTTGGTAATGTGGCTGGTGAGTTGCAAGCCAAGAAATAGTTGGTAATGGTTAGTTGGTAGATGTTGTTTGTGAATAGTGGATAGTTGTTGAAATGCTTGTGTACCAACAGCTTGGGCTGTTTGCAACTTGAGGTCTACACTTCTTAGATGCTACGTTTGACAACCACACCCACTATTAGAAATGCCTGTTCAGAGTTACCAATCATTGCGATTTGTTTCCTGTATCATTTATGAGTCATATCTATATTTGTTGGGTATTCAATACTGCTATAAATACAAAGTAATTGTAAGCAACATTCAAGAGAAAACAATCTAATTTCCTTCATACACAGACTTATAGGTTTTGGTGAAGCAACCTACCATATCCTCAAATACCCACCAATCTTTCAAAGGTTGTTTTTTAATGTTTTTTAGTTGAAATCTACTATGACTACATTCCATGATGTCCATCCAATACGCTAGTTCTCCGGTGCCTACATCCGTTCATGGACCACCTCGAGGTCAACCATTACTAATCATATACCAACCATTATGCTTCCAGTTGCCACGAGACAATAGGTAACCAGTTCTGGTTTCTACCGTTGCTGTGACTGGTGTTGGTAACCTACAAAACAATGATAACTGGAAGGATAGGGAACCATACGGAGGTTTCTCAAAATAGGGAGACCCCCGAATCATCCAGTTTATTGACCATTTATAGCAATAAACAAACCATGACTTGGGGGTACCCCTATCTACCAGCTAGGTCCAGCTAGTGGTGACTGGGGCCTGGGTTGGTAACCTACCCAAAACAACGGTACCTGGAAGCATACCCTATGCTTCCAGTTGCCATTATGGTAAGTAACCAGCCCCAAACAACAATGGTGGAACCAGCTGGCTACCTACCATAATGGTGACTGGAAGGACAGGGGTTAGGGAACCACGCAAACCAACCATGGCACTTCACCGGCTCTCGAACCTCGATGCGCTTTTTGTGTCTAGGCTTCCGCTCCATGACCTCCAAGAGGAATTGGACGATGGAATCCTACGAGTGGCGTCGCGGAAGTCACCGTCAACCCATACGACAGCGCCAAGGCAGCAGAGGCAACGAAGGACCATGGACATCCCATGGACCATAACAATCAAGCACATGTGGTGCTTCACTTGGAGCTCGCAAACGCGGGGAAGCTCAAAGATGAAGGGAAATGGAGAAGCCATGGAAAACCTTGAAGGCCCTCCGAATGGCATCCATGGTCGGAAGAGATGTTCCGGGCTTGCGTGCCACAAGGCTCCCAAACGCTGAACTGCAGATGTGCATTGTGCTAACTGGGAGCCATGCTTAAAAGCCCTTTAAGGTAGCTCATAAAGCTGTATCACCTTGGCTAGTTAATTGATGGCCGATTGAATAAGCCATCAATCAACCATTGAATCAACCATCAACTAACCATCAACTAATCATCGCTTACGTCCCCCTATAAGCATGGTACATATCACCCTCCAAGTGCATAGCAGCTCCTTGGGATTGATCTTGTCCAACACGTTGGTTTCGATGCGTTGATCCTGCGTCACCCTGCAGACCTTGGGCGGCACGGGGATGTCAACGGCAACAACTGTCAGGGTCCAATCCAGTTTGCAGCTGCTTGTTGAGCGTTTCAAAGGTTTAACCAAGAACCAGTTACAGCAACTCCTGGGAGCATCAGCTATTATCTAGCATGCGATGAACTATATCATATAGATGATTCTAGACGATTGGAACTAAAAACCCAATTGTAATTGCCTTAGGTTGAAGTACGTGATATTGTAGCTAAACAATCACTTCTTATACGTACCCCTACCATTGCACTTACCCCTTTATTGTAGGTAACCGGAAAACCCCTGGGGTAGGACTGGTTCCCCATAGGGGAAACTGGAGGAGTAGAGTGATCGGGATTCGTACTTCAAAGGCCATTCAATCATCAATAAAGCAACGGATTCGCCTCATAGATAACCGATTCATCCCTGTATTGATTATTCTAGGGCCTATAATTGTCAATAACTATACAAAGAATAGTAATGTACTATACTAATAATACTAATATCAATATACTATACCAATAATATCCTATGTTCATATACAACCTTCTTCAACAACATACTAATTGATACTTTTCATTCTCCACCTCAAAGTCCCAAATTCGATTCGCCTCCAAGACACCGCCCGACGAAAAAGCTCAAAGGCCATGAAGTGATCATCCTCTTCCAGGCCGCTGCCGGTGGACACGGCATAGCCTCAGGATCGCCACAGGGGGACGACGGAGGCCATGGCCCACGGCGCTACATGGGAACCAGCTGAGGATTGGTCCTGCGGGGAGGTCCAGGGTTGGATATGCTTGGATACTGGGGAGGTCAGCAACTTTGGTGCGCAAGTCAGTGGCAAAGAACCATGGTGAGTAGCTGGGGTTCGTTCAGCGATCGAATTTAGAAACATGATTATATATCCCGGGAAACTGATCCCAGCTGCACATGGAAGTATCAGCTGGTGATGATTGACTATATGCTGGTATACTCAGCTGATAATAAGTAATTGGTTGGAAGTCGAAAATCCAATGGTAATATCATGATTGACACATTATCAATGGTTCTGATGCCACAATTATGAGCACATTGCTTTCATTCAAGTTATTCAATCTGCTCTGTTGGAGATTCTTCACAGCACCATGTTGGGTGGCGCTACCATGTCTTGGCTCGTTGGTTCTATAGCCAAACACAGCCGCAAAGAAAGGCCACCTCGCATCAGTCCCGGTCCAAGCGGGCTGCATCATGGGGAGCGACCAAAAAGCCAAGTTATGGCGATGAAAAAATAATTGGGGGGGCATTGGCTGTTGATGATTTTTGCCGGCCATGATCATTTCCACCGTTGAGTAACCATTGGTAGTTAGCCTATGATCCTGGCCTATGATCCAGCGATGATTTCCACCAGCTGATGCTGGCCTACCATTGGTAGATGCATTTCCGCCCATGATCCAAGCAACGGTAGTTCGCATCCGACAACTTTTTCAAGGCGTCTTCCAGCATGGTGAAGGTGTCAGCCATGCTCCTTCCACGTTGGCTGAGGGGGCATCTGTTCTTCGGTGGTGCTGTTGGCTGTTGCTGATGTTGTTATAATCAGATGAATCGGATGGCTTCTCAATACTATCTATAAATGATTTTAATATAAAGGATGATTTGGGGTACCCCTAAAAACTAAAATATGAGTGTTACATCCCAGGAAACTAACATATGGGTGTTTCTCAAAAACAGGGAGCCACAAAATTGGTTGGTTTATTACTAGAAATGACTATAATAATATTGGATGATGTGGGGGTACACCTATTTCAAGAAACCACCATGAGGAGTCACCAAGAATCAAACTTGAACTTACTCTGTTGCATCCTGTTCTTCAACCATAGATTTGAGCGCTATCATGGCTTCCAAAATAGTTTTCTGGGGTGGAATCATTGGTTTACCAAACTCCAACCATCAATTTGAATCAATGAGCTAATGTGAAGCAACCAACGTACCAATAGCTTGCAAGCGATCCGGCTTAACTCCGTGTTGAGCCTGTAGCGCCGATGATTGAAACGCGATGGTTTTATATGGGAAGATCCAGAATCATTATCACAAATGCAAGCATGCCTAGTTCGTGTTTTCATTACATGTAGTAAGTAACCATTGTTTTAGGGACCGCAAACCCCTGGAATCTAACCAAATGTTTTTTTTGACCATTGATAGTAATAAACCAACCGTTTTTGGTGTCCCCGAACCGGCTTCAGAAAACACCTCATGAATGCTGGTTTTGTAGCTTTATAGTTGCATCCGAAGGAACTCATGTTTTTTATATCTTTTATAACAGTACTATATTGTCAATGCTGGTTTTCACTCAAAACGTATCACCAGCATTCATCATGACTGAGTTTGATGAATTCCAACCAGCATTCAAAAAGTATCACTCACTCAACCAGTTTCCCTTACGCTGTCAACAGTTGATTACGAATCACTCAAAATCACCAGCATCAACCTCAGCGGCTCGAAATCCATACCAGCTCCTCTGAGGGGCCACCGGTGCCTCGACGTCGGCACTGGTGTAACCGCCTGAAGTGATACAGAATGGTACCCCGCTGGTTATGAGTTGGTTTTGATCCGGCACTTAACTGTAGTCACATCTTCTACTTGCCTGGTAGTTGCCCTGGTGAACAAACCTACTCTCGCCAACTGGAGGGTGAAGTGATGAGTATAACAGGTTAGTGACCAGTCACACTGAGCGACCAAGCAAGGGCCACCATGGTTGAGTGGTGAAGTGAGCTTAGTAAGTGGTAGGGCTGAATGACTGGTTCAGTGGTCACTGGTTAAGTGGCGAAGCTGGTTAAATTAGCCAGTCGGTAAGACTGGTTCAGTGATAGGACTAGTCGAGTGGTGAAGTGATAAGGAAGACACTTGAATGAATGGTGAGACTAGTTAAGTGCTAAGCATGACGAATGATGATCAACAAAAGCAAAAAATGATGGTAACTAATGGACTATAACTAATGATGGCTGACATCAACTCCTTACCAATGATGAGACTGGTTCCTAGTAAGTACTGATAGTCGATGATGGACAATGATGGTCCTTGAGAGTATAGAAATGATGGTTGCTCATGGCAAAGTCACGGCATATCAATTTGATAAATTGGTCTGATAATATAAGAGTTGTTGACCATGCTTGGCAATGGCATCAAACCACGAGACTGCTTAGACATTGAATAACACTTTGTAAACATGACGATAATATCAATTGCTGACTGCACATGACCCATGGTAACAGCGGCAGGAGATCATGTAGTAACCAACCAAGAAAAAATCAGGGAGGTATGAACGACTACTTGATGGTCCATCCTCGTCAACAACTATCCTCTAGGCCTACTACTGACACATTTATTTGATTTGGTGAGTGTTCTTCTGCTTTGGAAAAGAAATGCTTGACCAAACCTCCGGTGTTGCCTATGGATATGTGTCTGTTGCTGCTTGGTGTCTGGTTGGCGTTAAGACCCAGTTGAAAACTACTACTTAAATTAAAATCATATACTTTTGATGACTATACTAGATATTGTTCCAGAACTGCTTACAATCGACGTGTTTCGCTTAGAACCAAGGCGGCAAATAAATGATAACTCACAACCTGTTTATTGACTGAGTGTAATGAGCCATCAAGCATCCTGAGTCGGGTTTTGATGAACTCAAAAGGCTTTCACATCACAGGCCAGCTATGGAATACATTAAGTACCCCCAAACAAGGAGGCACTCGTAGTCTCTGGTAGGCCGTTCATAACATGGATATGACACGGCCAGTTCCAAAATCCCGAACTCTTAGATCATTAGCTGTCAATGATGGTGTTCCATCACTGGCTACATAGTAAATGGCCGGGAAAACCGGAGATAGGGGTAGTTTTCGGAGGTGGGGTGGTTTCGTCGCAAACCACAAATAGAAATACCCAAGGATGCACTGGTCTCATCTCTGGGCGCCATACTTTCAGGTGATCGTCTTGGTCATTAATCGTCTAATGCCCAAAAGAAATTCTGATGTATATATATATATAAATATTTATAAATATATATAAATATACATATATATATATATATATATATATATTTTATATATTATATATATATATATATATGGTGCCCCCCCCCCCAAGATCAGTGGTCAAGTTGTTCTCAACAATAGGT
>VSDK01025482.1:239921-267003 GCA_009767595.1 Symbiodinium kawagutii | reverse complement strand
GAAAAACCAAAAAAACCTAGGGTTTTTTTGGTTTTTTGAAAAGATGTATTACTTCGAAGCTCCAAAAAACCAAAAAAACTCAAAGTTTTTTTTGGTTTTTTGGTAATTCTAGATCAATTGTTGTTAAAGAAAAAATGCAAAAACCAAAAAAAACCTTGAGTTCTTTTGGTTTTTTGGAGCTTCGAAGTAATACATCTTTTCAAAAAACCAAAAAAACCCTAGGTTTTTTTGGTTTTTCAAGCTCCAAAACCAAAAAAAACAAAAAAAACTCAAGGAAAACAAAAAAAAACCATCTTTTGGCTCCAAACCAGAACTTCTCCAAAAAGTTTTGGTTTTTTGGTTTTTCTTTGATTTTTTTTTTGGTTGTTTTTGTTTTTTTGAATTTGTTTGGTGTTTTTGGATTTTTGGATTTGCTCCCCCCCCTCCCCACCGAAAAGTTTTTTTTGTTCCTTTGGTTTTAAGTTTTTTTGGTTTGTTTAATGTTTTTGTTTCTTGAGTTTGCGCCCCCCCCCATTGAAGACTTTTTACTCCATTACCACTCTATGTCGTCTATTAGTCATGCCTTATCTCTGCATTGTATTTTCTTTCCTCAATCATGCCTTATTTGCATCTAATTACGGACGATATAATCTTTCTAATTGTGGGCGGTTTAATTACGGCCTACATTTTTGATAACAATGAGCATGTCGCTACAATTTGTTTTTTTCCAATCTGTTCGATTAAGCCATCACCCAATTCTGTAGTTTCACTCTACTACAGAGTTAATGTACAATGAACAAATAGTAGTGGCATTGCGATTTTTGTTTCCATCCCTATTCTCATTCGATGTCCTATTGTGAGAATTCTTTTATTCAGTGCAGCAACCGATTAGAATTATTTTCGTTATCACATTATGACCATCTTTGTTGACTGTGACTAGGAACTGATGTAATTGTTGTGCTTGTTGCAGCGAATATTATCATACCTGTGTGCACTACTTATAGTATAAGGCTTACTATGATACCTGTGTATAAGCCAAATGTTTGAAAGCACACTTCTTGATTACACAAGCCCTTTAACAACAAAAAACACAATTTCTTTTGCATAACTAGTATTGCTCTTGGTAAACCCTAAGGGCGCGAGGGGGTTAGGATCGGTATGTTGCTTCACAAATACAACAACTTTATCGGCGCCACAATCTTGGATGCAGCTAATCTTGGAATAAGCTTTGTAAAAAAGCAGTATCAGATCTGCAGCCCACAATCTTACAATGCAGGCAAGGAAATGTAATAATATTTCTAGCAATAGTTGCGTGGAGTCATGGAGAGTAAGTTAAAGAAAAATAACAAATACAGACATTTCAACTTCCATAGGTTGATTCGACGGGACCAGTAATAAGAGTAGTACTACTAATAGTGGTGATGACAACTGACGGAAAAAGACTCATATGCCAAATGATTGATTAAGCAAGATATGATAGATAAAAAAGAATCACTATCAGTGGGAAAGACTGGAATGTCAGTTGTTACTTTAGATCTAAAGCAATAATAGGACTTTTAATACAAGTAAGACATATAATTAATATTGAATGCAGTATTGGAAACAAAATCACTTTAGAATAATCAATAGCACATCATCTCTAAATGACTTCACTTCAGTGCAGTTACCGTACCAGTTTCCAATCTTACTACCTCCACAAAGGTAGCTGGTGGAATACTAGCAATTTTTTTACTTAACCGCGGCAGCAGTAATTGTAGTAGTAGCAGGACTGCAGATGCTAATGTTATCTAATATTGGTGCTTGTATCGAGTAGCAAACCTTTTGTTGTCATTGAGAAGGTTACATGCTTGCATTAAACACATGGGATGTTTTCTATTCATTGTAATGATTGCAAGGGTTAACTACTAGTCAGGCAAAACATAATCATATGCATTGTAATAACCATAGATCATATCATGATATTCCTCCACTCAGTTCCCTAGTTGTAGCTACAGCAAACATAGTCATGATTTGACCATCATAATAGTTCTGTGCGATTTTGCATTAGGTATTTACATTGTACAGTAGGACATCAAACAGTAGTAGAAGCAACAGATAAAGTAACGGTACTACTACTGGTGTTTCCTGTAGATGAAGTGAATGTAGTAGACTGAAATACTAGAATTTACAGATGGTTGAATGAAACTGCTTGAAGAAACCAAACTGAGAGACATTCAAATTCAGGAACAGAGAGATGGTAACCAGGAAAGCAACCAGGCATGACTAGACGACAAGTCAGGGATTATTTGGGAGCATATGAGAGATCCCAAGAGAACAAGTTAGGGATCTCTGTCAGACAAGTTATGACTGATGAGGAAACAAGTGGGATGCAACCAAGGCATCAATGTATGTAAACACTATAAACACCGATCTTGGAGGGGGGGGGTATATGGACGTGGGCGTGGGGTTGCACGACTTTTACAGCGGGGTTGTGCATTGCCCAGTGGCGGACTCACAAAAACCTAGTACGATGTGACCTGCATAGGTTTAGGCTGAGCCAATGGTTCCAACCGATCCTAGAAATCTACCCAAAGAACATGAAAAGGCCACCCCTGGAGGCCACCAAAGAGAATAGATGTATATATACGTATATATATATATATATGTATGTATACGATCGTTACATAATGTTACATATATAAAAACATTAATAATGCAAAACAACATATCTTGTCGTATTAAAAAAATAGGCGGAATCTGTTTAGATCCTCTTCCAGAGCCATTTCCACCAACCGCGGTCCACCCGACCGAGGCTCCGGAAGGCCCCGCAGCGGCCGTGACCTGCGTTCGTACAAGCCCAGGGTGTTTCGGTGTGACCGAGTCCACATGTGGATCATTCAACTGGTGAACTAGCTGGTTAATGGTTAAGAATGGGGGATATACCCGCTGGTTATAGGGGATAATAAGGGTGAATAACAATGGTTAACTAGCTGGTTAATGGTTAAGAATGGGGGATGATAAGTAATAATTATACAGAATATACCAGCTACATATGGCTTTGGGTCAAGACTAACCAACAAATTTCATGGGGGTTAACAACCAACAACAGTAGGGAAACAATGGTTAATGATGGGGAACAAGGGGTACAGGGTTTTGACCCACTGCCATATGAAGCTGGGGTTCTGTTTAGAACAATGTTATTCGAGCTGGTTCATTCAACAAATGCATTCAACCCCACAAAGCTGAGTGAACAATGTTATCGTTATTTGCTTAGGTCAAACGCAAGTTTAAGAGGGTTGAATCGGGTTAAATCGGAATGACCACATC
Organism: Symbiodinium kawagutii; assembly: GCA_009767595.1. Taxonomy (NCBI): domain Eukaryota; class Dinophyceae; order Suessiales; family Symbiodiniaceae; genus Symbiodinium; species Symbiodinium kawagutii. The sequence continues at coordinate 263,718 of VSDK01025482.1, read as the reverse complement.
TTTAACAAAATTACTAATTATTGTGATTAGACACAGTCATTATTGCGGTTGTCCTCTTGTGGTTGAACCCAGGTTTAATATGGCTTAATGACTAAAATAATCATTAGGAAACAACATTTCTGAACTTAATGTACCACAAGTCCAATATCTATACAATAATGGTTGATGGCAATGAATCTGGTGCCATTTGTTACTCATAAAAGTCAATCATACATAGTCATGTTCATGATTCCCCATTGATAGGTCTTGAACCATGGCTACGTAAATTGCAAATATTCGGAGATTTGATGGTAACCCGGCAAGTTTAATTAATCATTTTTGCAGACACATTTGTTGGCTAAATCATGGTAAACTGGTAAATTTAACCAACAAACCACCGTCGTAAATCAGCGAATCTTCGCTGGTGGTCTTGCAGCTGACCGCACTCAAACGCCTGAATTTTCCCTGGTTGAATTGCCGGTTGCCGCCGTCCGTGCTCGGGATACACCTTCAGCATGTTAACAAAATGGTAGCGCACTCAACCATCATTGGGGAAACCGTTCTCTGGTGGATTTGCAAACATGTCTATACATTTCCATTGTGACAAGTCATCGTGAACTCATCAAACTGAGTCTAACAAAATCAGTGCTTGGGTGGCCCTTGCCATTGATCAAACAGCTTATGAGTCAAACAGAAGCATGTTTGGTAATCGCCAACTAGAGCCAAGCCTAGCCAACTAATGAATAAGGATGATGGAGAATGATGCATAATGAACGTTGACGATTGCCAATGATGACTGCCAATGTTTAAGAAGTATTCATTTACTGAGGTTATGGGCCCAAACCGGGAAAGGTCATCATGTAGCGCCTAGAGATCAATTCGCAACAACTTCTTGGCATTTGGTGTATCTTCTCTGCTGGACTCCGTTCCTACGCCAAGGAGCAGCAGCGAAGCTTTTCACGACGCCGACATGGTAAGATGCGACGGTAAGGTGGCACCGTAAGATGAGCCAAATCTCAAGAAACTGTTTCTGAAGCTTCATTGGCCCCATCAGCCAAACCAAGGTCAGTCAGCAAGCGGACAATTTCAAGACGGCCTGCATGAAGAGCAACATGCAGAAGAGTCTGTCCATTCCTGTCTGCCAAATCCTTGTCAGCACCAGCTTCAATCAGCAAGCGGACGAGTTCGAGATGGCCTTTACCAACGGTTCGTCCATTCTGGTCCGCCAGATTCTTTTCTGCACCAGCTTCAATCAGCAAGCGGGCCACTTCAAGATGGTTTCGACGAGCGGCAAGATGCAGAGCAGCTAGTCCATTCTGGTCAATCAGATTCGTTTCTGCACCAGTTTCAATCAGCAAGCGGACCACTTCAAGATGGCCTTTATCCATGGCACAATGCAGAGCGGCTCGTCCATTCTGGTCCGTCAGATTCTTGTCAGCACCAGCTTCAATCAGAACGCGGACCACTCTGAGAAAGCCTGCATCAGCAGCAACATGCAGAGCGGCTTGTCCATATATGTCCGCCAAATCCTTGTCAGCACCAGCTTCAATCAGCAAGCGGGCCACTTCAATATGGCCTTGAACAGCGGCAAAATGCAGAGCAGCTAGTCCGTTCTGGTTTGCCAAATTCCTGTCAGCACCAGCTTCAATTAGCAAGCGGGCCACTTCAAGATGGCCTTGAACAGCGGCAAGATGCAGAGCGGCTAGTCCATTCTGGTCCGCCAAATTCTTGTCAGCACCAGCTCCAATCAGGAAGCGGGCCACTTCAAGATGGCCTTTAACAGCGGCAAAATGCAAAGGAGCTTGTCCATTCTGGTTCGTCAGGTTCTTTTCTGCCCCTGCTTCAATCAGCCAGCGGGTCACTTCAATATAGCCTTTAGCAGCGGCAACATGCAGAGCGGCTAGTCCATTCTGGTCAGTCAGATTCGTTTCTGCACCAGTTTCAATCAGCAAGCGGACCACTTCAAGATGGCCTTTATCCATGGCACAATGCAGAGCGGCTCGTCCATTCTGGTCCGTCAGATTCTTTTCTGCACCGGATTCAATCAGCAAGCGGACCACTTTAAGATGGCCTCGACGAGCGGCACAATGGAAAGGTGTCATCCCATTTTTTCCTCGTGCATCTTTATGTGCACCTGCCTCCAGCAAGAGTTCTGCAGGCTTTAAATGCCCTTTTCTTGCTGCATGGTGCAAAGGTGCATTGCCTTGTTCATCTTTCACGGTAGGGTCTCTTGGGCTCTCAAGTAACTTTTCAAGTTTGATTGAATCATTGGCCCTAGAGGCCGAAATCATCGCTTGGTCTTGTTCAACATTAGGTGGGCAAAACTCCAGTGCTATCAGCAGCACCTTCACCGAGCCTGTGAAAACTTCACTATCCAGAATGTTGCAGGAACTGCTTTCTAATAGCAGTTTCTGCCTGAATCTGGAAACCCCGATCTTGGTCGCTAACAACTGCTTCACTTCTTTGCAACATTTGTCTTCAAACTCATCCGCTTCGAGGATGGCCAATGTGTCGCCAGACAGGGCTGAGCAAACCTCCATGGCTGCAGACTGGGCCAGTTTGAACGACTCGGATGAGGCAAAGAAACGGAGAAGAAGGCCGGATGATATGGGCAAACTGATTTATCCACGATAAATGGTTGGCTCATAATTCTTACTGGTCGGTATCGGTCAAGCACGTTTTGCTTGGGGCTAAAAGTTAATAAAAATGATGCAATAATGGCTCTCTGGTAATTAACAAAAACAGGCTGGTTGGTTGGTGGTTGTAAACCATCTCATGAATCAACCAACCATCCCAAACATGGACAAGCAAAAAAGCAAACACGAGAAACACCAATTGGCTCTCGCAATTAATCAAACATAGCCACGAAAGATTAGAATGGCCATTCTTTCAGCCAAGAAAAACATCTGGAAATGCCTGGGATTCAGCTCTTGCTCGCCAGTCGTTGGATTGCCATAGCTAGTAGCTACTGTCTGGTAGGGGATGAATCAATGGTGAACTAATTATTTCCGTGGTTGATGAAGGTGAATGTTGGTGAACTAGTGGTAGTCAGTTCACATTCACTCGCTAGTAGCTACTGTAGTGGATGAAGTATTTATTCCTAACCGGCTACTACTACGATAGGGATGAACCACTAATTCCCTGACCGCTAAAGTCTTGCCGATTCATAATTACTGTATCAACCCTCATCACTGAAACCAGTGACAAGCATTATCAGCCATTATCTGGTGGACGATTTCTGCAAGCACAGTGCCTCATGTTGAGTGCTTAAAAAGGAACATCTAAGAACCACTTTGCCAACAAAAACAAACGTGATGCAACCAAAATTGTTGGTGATTCTCCCCATGATTTGATATTGACCATTAGATTCTCCAACAATCTATCGCTGGTTGGTGGTTTCAACTCCTATGAAAAATATTAGTCAACTAACCACTCATTTGTTAATACAATATAGGAAAAACAAACAGATATTTGAAACAGCCAGCCAGTATCAGTGATGATTGCCATGATTAACCATCATTGTTGGTGATTTTTGTCCGTCCTCCAGGACTCAACCAATCTCTTTGGCTCCCCTCTCTCGACGACCTTGTCGACTCCATCTTGAGCACCACCTGCGGGAGTGGGAGAAGGATGGCTTTAGAGTGACTACAAGGTGGCCCTGGAGCAGGTGGTTTCTTAAACATAGGATTGTCTATTACTCCAAACGGTTAATGTTGGATGCTTTGGGGGGTCCCCTATTTTGAGAAACCCCCATTGAAAAGTTGCTTTGTTACTGGTATCTTGGGCGACCTTGACTGGGTGATCATTACGATTCATAAGCTGCTTTATTTGCCTATCTCCACTCAGGTGATTTCCACCTTACTCTTTGGAGTGAACTAACCCAACTTATAACTGCTGAGGGCCCAGTCCCTGGTAGAGCTTGATGCAAACTATATAATGGTCTGGTGTGGACCAACGCTGGGCAAACCTACTTGGTGGTGGACGATGGATCCTTGGATGCACAGCGCCCACGGTTGGTTCGCGCCTTGGATCGTGAAGCCATGGTTAAAAACCAAGCCGCTGGTGACAATAGCTCTCAGATTACCCCATAAATAGCGTCTGTGAACATTCCAAAGCCTTGACCAAAGGCACGACCTGTTCACCAACCAATTCAACATGACTAGCTACTAGCCATCTATCATCATTACTAACAGGTCGTCCAGTTGGCCTGCCGTAGGAAAATCACCATCCCTCATCCCTACGCCAGGGTGTGCAACTGGTTTCCGACTAATGCCAACCCCGGATTAATAAACCCCTGGTTGAGGGGCTATCCCCCAAGTTCGCCAACTGGTGTTCCGTTAAAATGGTACAGAAATTGAGCAGCCTATGGAATTTATTAGCAATTAATCAACCTGGGTTCTTACCTCCAAGTTCTCAGCCTATGGAATTTGTCAAACCTAGTAAATAAGCTAGAATGCCACTCCCGTTATTGGAATTATCAACCTATGAATCAACCTGTGGTGACTGGAAGGATGGGGATCAACATCACAAGTACCACCTCCCAGGCAGCAGGCGTCCTCGTGTTAACTGCACCAACAGCATCACCACGGGTGGTTCTTATTGCAACAATGCCATCGTTGTTTTTACATGTTACACTGGTTAGGGCTAATTCAATAATGTAACTTATTAACATATGGATCAAGCCTGAACCTATTTAACTAGCACATAAGCATTGTTTATAAGCACAAATGTTAGGGCTAATCCATGTTGTTTCTATATGTTTGTTAAATTGTAACAATTGCTGATCTAACATTTAAGTCGCTGATCTTTGCACAATCCCAACATTATCCACGATACTGGTTTACATGAACATGTTTAATCTAAAAAGGCATACTTTGCGGTACATTTACTGTAGATCACCTCCACATTTACAGTAGTACATTGGGTCCTGACTTCAACCTACTGGGCTGGGCATACTTGCACCATTGGCCCAGTTTGGCAGCTTTGCTCTTGGATCTGAATCCCATGTTCCAGGCTTCAAAGGGTGCAATCTTTAGTGGCACACCATCCATTTCTGTGTATCATGATGTTATTCATTGCTTGGTGGTCGTTGGTTGTGCTTAATAATTCATGTTCACAGTTTCATCATGTTCGAAGGTTCATAACCTACCTCCCTATACTTGATCATTTTCAGACGGAACAGAACTCAGTTTGACTACCTGCGCATACCTACCTATCCCTACCTATCTCGAATCATTTTCACTTGGGACAAAGCTCATTTTCACTACTTGCCTATCTGGTTGGTGGTTTGAACCCCTACGCAAAATATCAGTCAACCAATGTTTGAAACCACCAACCAGCTATGTTTACCGTGGCACTGGTTTCTTTCAATCCTTGACCCCGCTGGACCTTCTCCAGCATCGGTTCCAGCGGTCACCTCCACCCCGAGACAGCATGAGGGACGACTAGGCGACCAGCTGAGTAGAAATGGGGCCAACAAGGGCCAACCGTAAACCCCAACATTCAACATCAAATATCCATCATCATCTGGGATTAGCAAGATAAATCATAGCAATTACCTGACATCCAACATGCATAAATCAACATGCAACATTCACATCTTCATCTATGGATGGATTACCTCTATTTACATTAAGCTGGCAATCAAAAATCCACCATTTTAGGTGGATTCCCCATGGTGTTCTATTTCCAGATTAATTGACCGAAGTAGGCATCAAAATCATCAAATATCTCATTCCCACATGTGACGGTTGATTGCAAATCAGGATCAACAACCAAGAGCCAATAACCAGTATCCTCCGAAATCCTACCAGCCATAGTAAGAAGAAACACCAATAAATTGATGATGTGAAACCTCAGTAATCCTTTCATCATGTTTTATGTAATTGTTGTTTGCAATGGTTGTTTAAACTTATATAAATGATGGCATCTTCTTTTACGTAATTGTTGGTGGTAGTTGATGATTTTTTTGAATATAATTACTGCTTGCAATGGTGGTAAACTTTTATGATCAACTCTCTATCGAACCATACCGGACCACAACCATGATTGGTTTTGGCCATAGGAGGCTTAATTAGTTGCTGACCAGCTACATGCTTGAGGGTCAACGCTGGCATCCCCGGAATGACGCCTAGCCTTTGGATGGTGAGTAGTGACCCATACCCACATAGGTGGCATAGTGTACCCCTACTCTTGTTGGTACCCTATGATCAATTGTTAACCATTCTTAGCCATTAAGAAAGTGGTTGAAAATTGTTAGTTGCACTTATATAGGCACTAAGTGGTTGCACCATTGTTGGTGACTAAACCTAACCAACTGTAGCTACCTCACCAGCTATAGTGACCCAACCACTCACCAGCTATTACTGGTTGATGGTTTCAACCTGTCTGCAACATATTGGTCAATGAACCAACCATTCCAAATATTGGGGCACATGAAACGTGTTTAAAAGCAACAAGTCGTAGTTGTTTGACCATGATTGTTGGCTATTTGCCCCTATTATTTCTCTATTGTGCCCACGCTTACCATTACATATACTATATGTATGTAGGTGTAGTTTGCTGTCAACAGTGGTATTACCAAGTACCAGCTCTTTATCCTCTATCACTAACCAAAATATTTATTGTTAGTTTATTCGCCGCAATTAACCATTAACCATCATTGACCATGGCTCAAAACCAACATTGTTTAAAACCACAAATTATCATTCTTACCCAATTGCTAATCAGTATTGTTTATATAATTCATACTCATGCCTACCCTTCCCTGTTACCTGTATAATAGGTAACCACACCAAAAGATAGTATAACAATCCCTATGACTGGGGTTCCCTGGTTACCTACTACATACGTAACTGGAAGGATAGCAAATAATATTAAACGGTGACATGAGCCATTTTTATGTTGTACAGTTAAACCATTTATGCCGTTCTATACCATCATGCACCAATATCAGCCATGTATTATGAACCATCGATACCATGATGGTACATGATAGTCTTAAACAATGGTACTTATCCATGCTTCACCGGCCCGTCCTTAGCCATCTCCTCTGGCCAATCCTTCCTGGCGGCGGAGATCTGACGGTGACCCCCAGCAATCATAAGTTGGGTCAGTTCACCCCTTAGAACTGGTAGAAATCACCCTACGTAGGCATATATCTAATGTGAATAAGGAAAGTTTGTCATCAGTTGGGTCAGTTCACCTCATTCTCATGTGAATAATGACCAAAGAACGGTAAATCATGGCTAATGACAGGGAAAAATAACAATAAAAGCAATATGGTGAATTCTCAAAGTCATAGGGGACCCCTACAAATGGATGGTTCGTTATTAAACATGAATGATAATGGACGATTTAAGGCATGCCGTTTCAAGAAACCACCATATAGACCAACTGTTGAATGGTAGTGATCACCCAGTCAAGTTCGCAAGTCAACCAGTTTTAGCTAAGAAGCCAACTTGAAAATGGTGAATTAATGCTAATTTGAACGAATTTGTTTGACTTAAACATAACTAGTTGATGGCGAATTTGTGCCGGTTGACTTTAGATAAATAATGTTTCGGAGCACAGCCAGCTTATCATTGTCATATCAAATCAAGTATGAATCAACCAAAAATTAAGCATCATAACCAGCATAATAAACCATATATAACTGTTGATGATAGTTATCATAACCAATATAACTAGCATTATTATCAACTCATTTAACTGAAAATTTGACTTTCCCAGCCAAGAGCTTCTCCACTTCTCCTTACCACGGCAGCGGCCCACCGTGGCGCTCCACCGTTCTGCTCGTTGCGCCACGCGCGCCTCAAAGGCTCAGCCGCAGCGGCCCAGCCGGGCTGCTCCAGCAGCAGCTCCAGGAAGCTGATCACCTGAGCGACGTCGGGATGGTAACCATAGAATGCATGGTATGTAAATGTATATATACATAAATGCATGGTATAAATTTCCAGGGTTACAATAAAAAATGGCAATACTATATGGTTTATATTTGGTTATACATAAATACATTTGTCCTAAATGTCTAAGCATACCATATGTATAAACAATGGTATATATATATGTATATATATATATACTTTTATCCATTCTGTATGCATAAACAAGTGGTATGTATTTACCAATTGGTTTCCATTTGGGTATATAGATGTTTGTTTTGCAATTTATTCAGGCGTATGTTTATATGTAAAATGCATATAGGTGCTATATATTTACAATTTCTTTATCCATGAATAGTCACACATATACTGTATGGTAACACACAATCTCGTATAGAATATATCTTTGGTTATGTAAAGACAAACATATGGTAAATATATGGCGTATATAAATGTATATTTATTGAAATAAATATATATATATATATATTTGTAGGTGGTATATAAATGATATGATATGGTATATTTGATGAGATTTAGGTGATATGTAAAGATGGTGTATAGGAATGTTGGTATCTAAATGCCTCTAACGATCAGTGTCGGTCATGAGTGGAATTGCAATGAATATAAATGAAGCGCCATTAAGCCATGAGCCGTTCATTCAACAAGCTAACCATGTCCACGATCCACCGCTTCCCCACTGCTTCCCCTCATTCTCCGCATTGACTTCTCAACGACGCGACAGCAGCAGCTGCATACAGGCTCAATAAGCTGAAATTATCAGGTTTTGATATAGTGAAAATTGTACTTTTTTGTTTCTCAAAATAAGGAGCCACCAAAATAATTTGTCTTATTGCTATGAATGTTTACTATCAGATGATTTGGGGATATTTCCATTTTCAGAAAGCACAATGTATCCATAAGTTATCGCTAGGCATTGGTCAAACATTAGACGCTAGCCTCCACCAACCAATATTGACCAATGTTAAACATTAATCCAATCAGCAACAATCAGTACCTAAGCGTTATCAAACATCATTACAAACCAGCAATCAATGGATCGCTAGTGGATGACATTCAACTGGTAATCAGTATCCACCATAATGACTTAATATTCTCTATCATCTGGTTACACCACTCCTGGTAGTGCCTTAGCCCCCTTTTTAGAGGGATACTGGGATACCCTTGGCTCCAAATCGCTCCCTCTCAACCACCTTCTAGTTATTCTTGGTCGCAACCAACTTTGCATCAGAAAACAATCATCAATCATCAATGATCCGTGCTTGGTCGTCATTACGGGGCTAACAGAAACCACTTTAACAATGCTTAAACTTGAACATGATTGCCTTAATGATGGCTAATTGATCACGTCTCACTTAAGCATTGAAATTTGTTGCCATTTCATCAACAAAATGGCCTGTCCCATCCAACGGAACTTGTAACTTGATGATGGTATCGACGTCCGCTGACCCGAAAACTGTGAATAACTTCATCAACGGCTGGGGCTTTCCAATACAACATATGAGCCGATGATCTCATGATGCTTTACAGTACAAGTGATCATGGATTTTCTACCTACCAGGTCATAAGTAATTTTGGTTTCTGATTAGTGTAACCCCCCCTAGTTAGTAATGAAAATAGGCATGAAACCAACAGGTAGATACGATCATCAGAAACCAACATTATTGATGAATGATCCAACCAGCTGATATCTACCTGATGTTTCTACTAATGTAAGAAACCATCATTATCATGTTCCTATGATGTTTACTCAGCTGGTGTTTACCATCATCTTGTGGAACATGATCCATTTCCCGATCATCGAGCCGAACACCTGGCGATGGTAGAAGCGTTTCTCTTTGAAAAACTGCGCCAGAAACTGCAGGAGCTCCGCCTCATGACGCGACGTTGCACGTTGCAACGCGAACGTGGGGGGCCAGCGCTGCCACGTGGTGGCGCAGCCGGGGGGTGCAGCCAGGAAGGTTTCGCAACGCGGCGATTTCCTACCCTAGATACTCCATGGTGCTGGCATATTTACGAACAAATATATTCCTTGACCCAGTTTTGGTAGGTAGATATGCCATACACCATACATGGAGTGTCTGGGTACTGAAATCAGGTACAACTGTTGGTGAATATACTGATACCAGCAGCTCAATCCCCGTTGCAAAACAGTTGTTGAATCCGGTGAATATTTACTAATGGTTTTATTTCTATTGCAAGCTTATATACTTTTGAAACGGATCCAGGAACAATCGTATCGCGACCCTGAAATGATCCTAAGTGACTATACTAGAACATGCAAATGGGATATTCTTACTGCAATCGGGTGGTACATGGTGGTACTAACGACTTATCCAACCTCCTCGTGTAAGAACGAGGTATCAACCATTCTAATCAGTCAGTCAGTCAGTCTTGGATTTTGATCACTCATTCATTACTTACTTTGCAGTGACAAACCAATTTGAGAAGCGAGTGCTATTGCTGTTACAATGCTTGGCATGTAGCAAACCAGCCCATCCGATTGCCAGCAACATTGCTTGTTGAAGCTTCTCATCCATCTGAGAATCAACCTATTCAAATCCAAAGCCTATTTGGGGCATCTGTGACTGGATTGAAAAAATCACAATTGATTCAGGTTTGTTAGTGATTCAGTGTTTTCTGACATATTCCGACTGCGACTTAAAACTGATCTTGTCGTTGATTCTTAATGTGCCCAATAGCTGATTTGCTGGAAATCGTTCTTGCTGGTACATCCATACCAAGAACATACCAACAGTTCTATCAGAAACAATTAGTGATTTCCTGTAAATTCTGGAGAGCTTTGTCAAGAATTGGATCTCCAACCAACCATTGCTCAACCATCAATATGAATGTCACCACCACTCATTTACGATCCATCAGGAGTCATCATCAACCACGACTATCCAACCCTTAACCATCAAGGACCCATCAATCAACCATGAATCAACCACCGGGAGAAAAAAACATCAACAACCATAAAAACACCAAACAATTTTACCACCAGTTAGCCATGCTCAAGCAAACATCAACCAATCACCACGAACCATCAAATATCCGTGAAACACCCACGAATCAACATCATCCATCAAACCATCAGTTCTAAGCATCACTAATCGAGTCACTAAGCATCAAAGAAGCTCATCATCCACCATTAACCCGCCATTAATCCACCATTAACCCATCATTAACCGTATTAAGCCACCACTCACTCATCTAACCATCAAGCATCATCAAACAACGATACCTTAACCCCACCATGAACTCATCATCCACCCCTCCACCAGGCTCCCCCACCGGTCCCCTACGACGAAACCGCCCTGGTGCCTTCGCCTGCCACGCGCCCAGCTGCGCCTTCGGCGCCCGCGCCGCGTGGCGCCGCAGCGTGGTGAAGAGCTGGGCCTTCTGCTCACCCGAAAGCGACAGCGCTGGGTCCGAGGCCTGGGAGGATCGATCCAACGAAACTGAGCATGATCAGTTTACTATCAGTTAATCATGGTGAATACTTTCAGTTAATAATGAGCTAACCAGTTAATTATGGTTAATAATGAGGATCATAATGGTTGATGATTGTTCAATGGTGGCCATGATGGTGAGTCACTTAGTTGAACCATGATCAGTTTACTTTGATTATAATGGTGAATCAGTTTGTCAGAATGGTGAATCATAATAGTTAATAATGAACTAATCAGTTAATTGTGGTGACTATAATGGTGAGTCACTTCAGTTGACAGTGATAATGGGCACCACTCATTAGTTTGATTGATCAGTTTACTATGGATCATTAGTTAACTGATTATAATGGTGAATCAAAAAAAAATGGGCACCAGGATCACCATGTTCACTATCAGTTAACTAATGATCCAACTATCAGTTAATCGATCCAACTAATCGATCCATCAGTTTACTATGGTGATTATAATGGTGAATCCAAAAAAATATTGGGCAACCGAAATATGTATTCGTAGTATTGGAATCAGTATTGGATTCCTGCAGGGAACTTAGTTGTAAGGATTCTATTGTAGGAACTGAGCATTTTCAACGGGGAACTTGATGCTTAATCAACATAATTGATGCTTTATCTTAATTGATGATTAATAACTGATGGTTAATCCGTAAATATGCATTATCGCTTTACTTAGCAATAGATATTGTGGCTAAATTTATCAGCATTGAAATACAGTATCAGTATTCACTATGGCTCAACCTGCAGTTCATCATTAGTTTACCATAAGCGTAACTAGTTATATAGATTCATTAAACAAAAACACATAAATGGTCAAACTGATCATGCTTAACTGTTGACTCAACCACTATTCTTTCACCATCAATTAACTATTTATCACTTTACTCAACAGTCAAGAATGCTCAATCTGCAGTTGATCATGATCAATGAGTAAATTGATAATGAATTAACAGTCAATGTTGAGTTTTAAAAATGTGCAATTATGATTTTCAGTGAAAACATGTTAATCGACTAATCATCATCAAGTGTCTACTAACCTGAGCAGTCATAATGCTTAGCTCATCACAATCATCGTACTTGACAATTGCTCACTGAATACTGGTTGAGCAGTGGTTGCATATTTAACCTCTAGGTTTTTCACCATGGTTTATCATACCTGAGCAACAGCAAGAAGTAAAAGAGATACTTAAGCCAAGTACTATCATAATCAAGATTTACTTGATAGTACTTCCTTTAGGTAACCAAACCATAATTTACCATGGTTCATCATAGTTGACCGAGCCTAAAAACGAGATATCGCAATTAACTAACCAGTGGCTGGTTCACTACTGGTGAAGAAGGGTTGACGGGGACCGGATCGGTAGCGCCTGGCGCAATGCATCCTCCAGGGCCGCTCCGTCATCCGCCATGGCGGCGGAAGTTCACACGCCGTGTTCGGATGATGTTTGGAGGACAAGTGGGGTGTTAGACGACTCATGGTTTAAGTATGGTAGTGGTGAACTACTGGTGAAGTACTGGTTGAAAAGTGGTTAAGTAATCTTGTGGTTAAGTAGTTCTTCTTGCGGTTCACAAACAGTTGACTGATCTTATGGTTAAGTAGTGGTCAACTACTGGTCCCCAGTTGACTAGACAACTCATACTTAACTGGTGATGGTTAAGTACTGGCTATCTAGTGGTAGATAATGGTTGACTCATGGTTAGTCAATGTTCAATGGTAGTCAATTAGAGTTTGTCGATGGTTCACTGACGGTTCAGTTGATCACTCCAAATCATGATCAACAATGGTGCGAGACAAGCTTTGGTTCACCATTTGTCTATACGACTGATTACAGTTGATCACACTTTGACCAGCCATGGTATACTACCATATGCATGGATAGACTTAATTATGTTGATACCAAAACACAGGCAATAACGTAGTATATATATAATCATGTCAACTATTGAATATTGAACTGTTGACTCTTCGTTCACTTTGAATGTCTGAATAGTTTTGACTTGATGAACATCATACAATCAATAGTAGCTAATAATGTAGTTGGTACAGGAGGATGGTTCATTAGCAATTTCATGAATTACATTCTAATAGTCGCTGGGAAGAATGTCGTCTTCTCGGGTAGAAGATTAAAATTGGTGGCTTATGGCTTATGAACTGTTGTTCGATGCTATCATCTATACTTGGGAATGGCAATGGCAATGGCAATGGCAACAAAAACAATAATGGGTGAACACATTGATGATTTATTTTTGAATGGAATGGGTTCTGTGTCTAAGCAAAATATTTGGATGCCAGTGTACCGGTAACACTGATTTGGATCATAGCTCCTTACGATTGTATGGCTCCTTTCGATTGCATGGATTGTAGGCATCATCTTCCATTCTTTGTATGGCTGAGCAGGTCCGGTGTTGACGCCAGGGTCCATGAACTCTGTCATGATAAGACTGATATATCCACAACTGGTTGGTACTGTCGACCCCCCATGAAAAAAAGTCAACCAACAAACCATGTGTAAATGATGGGGAAAACAAAAATGCTTAAAACCACCAACCAAACAAGCAACTACCCCAAAAACACGCTCGAAACTGAGATTTTTTATGGGTCAGAGGAGTATCCCCTATCCACATCCGATGGGTATCCACCAGTCGAAGCTACCTTTGGGGCCACGCGCTCACCTGTAGGGGGAGCATCATGGTTTGCGAGTTGAAGATGGTCTCAATACATGTTAGAAATGAGATTGACAACTTTTTAATATGTTCATTAATGTCTAAATAATATACCTTATAAATACATGCATATATCAGTGGTATGTTCATTACTGTCTTAACACGTGTAAATATAAATATGTATTTCTAAATAGATATACGTCTATATGATTTTAATAGCAGTAATATAGATACAAACACGGATAGTTACACATAAATGGAAATGAACATCATTAAAGAAAATACAATGAATACATATATATATAGTACTACATGACAATAATCAATCTTAAAAAGGTCTGAATAACCATTGGAATTCTCATCACCTTGATCAATATTATGAATCCCGTTGCAGTGAAGATTGCATACCACAGAGGCTGCAAAAAAATACGACATGCCAACTGAACTCTTACGGAACTGGGAATACTCCATTACCATACTCCAAACATCAGGCAAGGACTAATTATGAGAGTTGGTGAGGTCTAGTCAGGCATGCCTACCTCAGAAACACCCACTACTAGTCTGATCCGAACAAGTGACCAAGTGTGAGCCGTTGAAAACTGGTGGCTTTGTGCAAACGCAATGGTGCCCCCAACCATACCCGAATGATCATTTGAAGCAGGAACCCCAGCCACTTTGTTGGTTGGCAACTATAAATTAGACAACCTTTTTTGCTATGAGATGCTATGAGGATGTGATAAACCTTTGCCCTCTGGAAAACTAACATGGCAATGGAAATCCACCACTTGGTTCGGAAATCCCAATGGAAATCATCCATTTGTGGTGGATTGTCCGTTGCCATATTACTTTACCCAAGGGTATCCCTGACCGCTCAAACCATTATCAACCACGGTGAGCCCACCCCGCGCTTAGCACGCAAAATCATCCAAAACTCACGGCTCAAACATGTATGCAAATGTACAATGCGCATTATGTACATGTTTGTACATATATTTCAATACATATACATAAATATGTATATATAAATATATATATGTATATATTCAAATATAAATGAAAATATATATAGGAAAATGGATATAAATATAAAAATAAATATAAATATATACATATATATATATATATATATATACACATTAAAAAAGACATGTCTGTCCATACATGTATGTGTGTTATAAGTTGGTTTATGAACCAAATCAACTATGGTTCCATATGCAAATATGTCATAAGTAGTAGTTTCCCTGGTTGTAACCAAACCAACTGAGGGGCATCTAGTCTGAGCCGCGCACGAATCAAAGAATGACCTGAGCAGAGTTCTGACAGTAAACTACAGTATTTCCTTTTCACGTGTATAAATATATACATCTATCTGACCATATGTTTTCGTAAATGTATCTACGTATATGTTGTAAATATCATGTGTATACACTATATTGCGTATGTTTGCCGGATTGTAGATCAATCATTAAGCCATAAATCTACTCTACTATAGTTTGTGTTGGATTCCAACATACTGTAAACAGTATCGTGCACACTGACAAACATGTGAGTATTGACATGCATTGAATAAAACCATGGGTCAACTGGGATCCAGGGGGACATCTTGACTCAAACAAACCTTATCAAACTACCAGTCGGTCAATATCCCATCATGATATTCATGATACTCATCCATAAAGGATGGCGCGGTTGACATTAAATACATTGCAGTATACTGATGCAAAACCAGGTAGTGAGCTGGTCCATATCTACCATAGGCAGTCCTAAAAACCAATGACTCGAACCAAATAGAGTCATAGAGTATCATCTGGTATATCTATTGTCCATATATAGATGATCGTAGATAATTAAGTAATTTTATATATGTGGGAATATAAATATATATATACAAATATATATATATATATACATAGCTTACATCAATATGCATGAATTTTCCACTATTCCGATGCATATCCACTTAAACATGAGATCTGCTGAACCCCCAGCATTGCAAAGCTTCCCGTTTCAAGACCCAACAAATGCGGTGGTTTTTGTAGGCCCTGCAGTGGCCTGGTGAAGCAGTTGGTGATGAATCTCATCACTGTCACGCAATCACCATGGTTTACCAACTATCGTGCCATTTAGCAACCATTGTGATTGCAGAAATCACTAATACTGAATCACCGAATAGTTGAATCACCTATTTCAACCAGTAATCACCCAAAAGTGATTCAACAACCACTAGTGATCACCAGATTGCTGGTTGAAATCACTAATAGTTGAATCACCTATTGCCAACTATCACTAATTCAACCAATGATCAATCACCATGGTTTTCATTGGTGATCATATAACCAACTAAGAGTACCATTGATTGATCACCCATGAAGTCACCACCCTTGAAGTGATGACCAATGATCAGCAGCATTGATCACCAGCTTCACCAACTCGTGAGGCGGCCGTGCCTAAGCTGTGCCTCACCACCTTGAAGCTATGACTTCACCAGCATGATGACTAAGCTGTGCTGATGACTAAGCTGTGCCTAAGCTGTGCTCGTTGATTGTTTCGTGGTGCTCAAGCAGGGCGCTCACTCCGAGGCACGGATCGTTCCATCGCTTGGAATCCTCCTTCGTGATGTGATGACGGACCTGGAACGTGACACGGTACGTGGGAACCCCTGAAGAAATGATAAGCTTAGCTTGTAAGTATTGCTTAATAGGGAACTATAGATCAAAAGGTTTATGTTACATTGGAAATGTTCAAGCAATATATTGTAGTAGCATAGCTCAATAGGAGACTATAAGCAGTAACAGGAAATTGTAAGCAATCAATTGTGGATATACAACATATAGAGGATATTGAGCAACTATAATGAAGGATAAGCACTATAATGAAGGATAGCTTGGGCTCGGTGAGTTTACCAAATTCTTGGTCAACCTTTAGAAATACCTGGTTTGCCGCAACAAATATGATAGGTTGACCAACAATTTGGTAAACATGAAGAAACAAGATAGGTAATCATAATATGTTTGATCAAATATGATTTTTTAATATAAAATATGATCAAATGTGGTGTAAAAAGGATGCTGGCTTTACCTACAAAATAAGCCAAGCTACCCAACAAAATGCGGTTAGTTTACCTCTAAAACCCTGAAAAATCATGTAAAACCAACAGCCAGTCGGTGGTTTCAACCCCTATGAAAAACATTAACCAACCATTTACTAACAATTACTAGTGAAAAAAAACTTTGAAACCACGTGGAACCATCATCGTTGCTTATCATCCCCTACCATCAACCACTATTAATGGTTATAATCTCTATACAAACCACCAACCAGTTGGTTGTGTATTAACCAGTTGCTGATCATTTTCTATGATCAACCAGTCTATCAATGGCAATATGGCTGTGGGTCAGTTCACCCTTAGTCCCCCTGGTTCCCTTATCATTAACCAGCTCGTTTTACCTGTAATTTGGTTGGTTACTATAAGCCATGAAATTGGTTGATTCATATTGACCCATAGCCATGTATATAGCTGGTACATCCCAAACTATTGCTACTTATTATACACTATTCTTCACCATTATGACCAGCTAGTTTACCATTATTGTTGGTTAATATTGACCCATAGCTATATCCCCTATCATTAACCAGCCATCGTTAACCACTTGCCATAGCTATATCCCCTAGAAAAAACCATCCAGTCGTTTACCCTTAAGGCTATCTCATCAACGCCACTGGGCACAGCGGTAACTAACGCGTGGGGCCCCGCACCTCCCGGTGCTCCGCCAGCGCCGCAGCGGCACTGGCTCCGCACAACGCGGCGAAGAGGCGCCGTTTCTGCATGACCTGAGGCGCGGAGGGTGACCAGGCAATGTGTGCTGAGGTCCATGACAGCCATGGGTTACTAGTGGCTCCTTAGACCTAATGATGGCTAAGGAGTGCTTAACTAGTCGTTAGTGGTGAATTACTGGTTTAAATCGAACTAATTGTTGATAGTTTATCAAACCCTCATGTTAATAGACCGATTAATGGCTAATGAGTGGTTAATTATTAGTTTCTTCACAGTCATGTCATAGTAGTTGGTAATAGTGGCTGATAAGGTTAACCAATGCTTAACCAGTAGTGAATAGACCTTAATAGACCATTATTGGTGTTTGTTGAGGGTATATTAGTGGTTAACCAGTGGTTGATAATGATTTGTCACGGTTGACCTCTTAGAAAACGATGTCATCCAAATGACTAATAGTTGATTAGATATGATTAGATTAGCTTGTGTTCATCGGTTAGCTTTAGAAAATAATGATTGATCTTAGGTTGGTTCATGACTACAGATGTTTTTAGATGTTTGTAGGTTGCTTCATGACAGCTTTTAGATGTTCTTTGTGATCGTAGTGACTAAGAGTTTGGTTAGCAATGCTTAAATGTTTAGCAATGCTTAGATGTTTGATTTAGTTGGCTAACAAGTCCGTCAAAAACGGATCATCGGTCAATGAGTTGGCCAATGGTTTGGTCAGTGTTGTTGTTGGCGCCATGTTTGGAAATGATTGCAATTGATGGCTAATTGGCTTCTACGAAGCGAGTTAGTGGCCGATTCACTAGCTGGTAAACAGATTGATTGATGGTACTCAAACACTCAATGATCATTCATAAGCATTATACGCTTGATGATGGTTAAAGTTAATGATAATGTTGGATGGCCCATGGGTTTGACTAATGAAAATAAATGCGTTAAAATTCCTTAAAAATACTTCGGTCAAAGCTATTGATCCTAGCCAGTATGGCTGCTTGCAGATCGGTAAGCATAGGTTGGTTGTTGAAATTAGATGATGCTTGTACAACGGTCCTCATGTGAGCCACCTTCCCTTCGATGATGATTGAAAGCACGCATGGTAAGCACACATGGTAAGTGCGTCACCGGTAGATTTTGGGGCCAGGCTAACGTGGCTGAAGGTGATCGATCCTGCAAGACTGTTACCACAACATAAACCGTCATTGTGTCCAGTCTCAATGGATGTCATCCTTATCCATCATCCATGATGTCATCTAAACCATAAATGGTTGTTAACCAGCTCTTTTACAGATGCCATCTAAACCTTAAATGGTTGTTATCCATCTAAAGCCATAAATGGTTGTTAACTCATCCTTATCCATCAAAAAATCGATGATCCTCATCCATCCAACCACCATTTTTCGGATGACGAACTAACCGTTCACTTCGCCGAACTATGCACCAGCTCCGTCTCAGTAGCCACGGCTCAGCTCCGGACGCCCGAAGTGGTTCACTCTCGGGTATACCGCTGGAGCCGATTTCACGCAAGGTTAGAGTCGTTGCGGCGACAAGGCAGGAGATACAAACATAATAGATGTGTATATGTATATGTATTTTTTTTAATTAATATATTTCCATATGCAAATGTAAATATTTAGAAGAAAAACACAATAAATGTATCTATATGAAAAAAAGATAAATGTCTGTCCAAGTATCGTTATGCTTCAAAAAGAATGTATGGGTATGGCTGTTTCTCTAAAATTGGATGAAATTGGCGACCTCAAGGCTGGATGGTTTAATACTAGACATTGTAAATATTTGATGATTTGGAGGGTCCCCTATTTTGAGAAACGGCCATTTATAATCATACATACACAATCATACGCGGGTTGACTCTCCGCTACATCATAGAAATGGGTGTGAAGAAGTAACAGGTACTAGTCCCACATATAAAATGATTTGAGGGTCAGGGTATATACGCGTATACATTTTTGCAGCAAAGTATATTTTGCAAACATTTGTTTTGCAAACAATTTTTGCAAACGCCAATTTCGGTCAATTTGTGAGTGATTTCAACTCAAAATGCTTAGGATTTACACCAAGAATGTGTGTTCGTCTACAAAATCACAAACACTTGGAAGTTTCTTCAAGTAGGGAACCCCCAAAATGGTTGGTGTAGTACTATAAACAATTTACATCGGATGATTTAGGGGTCCCCTATTTTGAGAAACACCCATTTTTGACAAAATTCAGAACCCACTGAGTGGGGCAAGTTGCAGTTGGGATGTTCGCTGTAATGCTCACCAAAGCCCAAATAATCTGCAGTCAGAGTTATGGTTACGACAGTTTTAAACCCATGTCGTAAAAGGCTTCCACATACTAAACCTACAACAGTTGTCCGGTTGCTGGTTTCAACCCCTATGAAAAATATTAGCCAACCAACCATGTGTTAGTGATTACCAGGGAAAAATAGAACATGTTTAAAGCCACGAACCAATAGTTGTTTGACCATTATTGTTGCTTATTATCTCTTATTATCAACCAAAAACCACCAACCCAAACAGCTGCAGAATGCAAGCTGCCGGTCGCAGTCATGTCTACAAGGAATCAGGCGCCGGACCTGACCAGGTCGGGGGCATTTTTGGAGCTTTTTCGGCTTTCTCCAGCAGTTTGTCTTCGCGCCAACGGCAACTGTGAAGGTGCAACGCCGGTTCGGCCAGTTGTTCGGCCATCTGGTTGCAATTCTGAGGTACTGGTATATTCACCGCGGTGGGTGTTGAGCGACAAACGACTATCATCCCTACTGAGTATTAGCCCACAGGTTATCTCACGATTATATGAACCAGGAGGTAATATCAGGGGTTAATGAAACTGTGTCCTTGAGTGCGGTTGCTGTATAATCAACCACTCAACCCATTGCACTTGATGAAGTGATATGATTAACGACTGATGCTTGACTAAGTTCTACCATCAATCTGAAATCACTGGTGTTTGCTTTTGCCCACTTTCTACATCCCCAGAATGCAAGTACCATCAAGTATGCCCACGCAATGAAATAGGATCAAGACTGTACCCTGGTCTCTGGTCAGTGTTCTATCAATATGAGTCACCAAGACCTAGACTACCCCATGAAGATGTCCAAAGTATTCGAAAGTCACTTCCCCCGAAGCGGCTACGAGCCACGGGCCTCCAGTTCAAGTCCCATCTGTTGGCAGGGGCTCCATGCCATATCACATATCCCGGGGACAAAATCAGCGGTACCAAGTAAACCATGGCAGGGTCCCGGCAGACCCAGATACTTGCTGGCGATAAATCCTCATTGGCAAACCTGTATTCCACCATCAACAGAGTCAACGACTGGCTCCTTTCACATGAATGGCGAGTCAACCTTCACAGTGACCGGTCTACCCGACCGACCTGCAACTCCAGGCAAGACACCCTCATGATTGGCAAAAATCCATGAGATTTTGATATGGCTATGGGCCTATGGGTCAGTTCACCCTGTACCCGTGGATCCCCCATCATGAACCATTGTTCTCCCTATAAAATTGACTGTGATTTATCCCCCATTGCTTGATTTATATTGATCCAAATAGATCATTGCTTCATTGTTGATAGTGCCGCGTGGCGTAATGACTGTTACTGTTCTCCGAAGTTTTTTACTTTCACTAAACCATCAAAAAACAGCATTTGCCGCTTTCAACCATCGTTAATCAACATTGTTAATCTCCATGTTTTCCACTGTCGACGCTTCCACATCTACTGCTGATGCTGCCCAAATCAAGCTGATGTTTTCTGACTCCAACTGACGAACCCGACTACAAAAGGTGACATACAAGTTGTTATAACTTGCAAACTTCCATCTGACGGGCAACCATCATTGATCCAAATGATCTAATGTCCACAGGAGCTCATCCTTATTCTCCAAAGGGCCCCCGGCACACACAAACACACAAAACACACTAAAAGACATCACCTGCCAACAGGGAACCATTCTTGCTGTCGGTGCAACTTCAAACGAACCCCCATCTAGATGCTGCTGTTGCAGATGCTGCAACAACAACAACAACAACAACAACAACAACAACAACAACAACAACAACAACAACTACTACTACTACTACTACTACTACTACTACTACTACTACTACTACTACTACTACTACTACTACTACTACTACTACTACTACTACTACTACTACTACTATTACTCCTCCTCCTCCTGCTTCTGCTGCTGATACTCCTGCTGCTACTACCTGCTGCTACTACTGCTGCTTCTGCTACTACTCCATCCACCAATTTCACAAACCAACAAGCAACTCTCAATTACAGTAAATACCAGCAGCCATATTTCTGCCAGTCTTGCGTAAAATGGCTGGTTGTCAAATTGTTTGTTCCACCATTCCAGAAAACAATCATAGCTCAACAAACAAGACCTGGAAGATGGCTTCCATTGACAAACCAATGATCTGGAAGATGGCTTCCGTTCATAAACCAATCATCTGGGTGTGGGTCAAAACCCTGTACCCCTGGTTCCCCATCATTAACCATTGTTTTCCTTTATTATTGGTTGGTTACTATCCCCCATTATCGGTTGGTTAATATTAACCCAGCTCGCCGTCCGGAGGATCCCTTCATTTCTAAATTAACCATTGTTTTCCCTATTATGGTTGGTGGAATCCCCCATTTGTTGGTTGGTTAATATTGACCCAGAGCCATTTCAATCATCTGGAGGATCCATAATAATTTCGAAATCCATAAACCAATCATTCATAAACCAATCATTCATCCATCCATAATAATTTCTAAATTCTTTGTCTTCCACGGAGTGTATTCTGGCTACACCTTGAGCATCGCTTCCCTGGAGTTGCAGCACTCATCGGCGATGCTATGCCTGCCAGGGAAACGAAAGGGACCGGCGCTCGGTGGAACTACCCATGGGTTAACTGGTGGTTATATATGGTTATCAAAGGAAGTTTCGATACGAAAGTTCCGTGTTACGAACAACCCCAATGTCTAGAGCAAGAGATGTCTAGAGCAAGAGATGTCTGAAGCAAGAGATGTCTAGAGTAAGAGATGTCTGAAGCAAGAGATGTCTAGAGTAAGAGATGTCTGAAGCAAGAGATGTCTAGAGTAAGAGATGTCTGAAGCAAGAGATGTCTAGAGTAAGAGATGTCTGAAGCAAGAGATGTCTAGAGTAAGAGATGTCTGAAGCAAGAGATGTCTAGAGTAAGAGATGTCTGAAGCAAGAGATGTCTAGAGTAAGAGATGTCTGAAGCAAGAGATGTCTAGAGTAAGAGATGTCTGAAGCAAGAGATGTCTAGAGTAAGAGATGTCTGAAGCAAGAGATGTCTAGAGTAAGAGATGTCTGAAGCAAGAGATGTCTAGAGTAAGAGATGTCTGAAGCAAGAGATGTCTAGAGTAAGAGATGTCTGAAGCAAGAGATGTCTAGAGTAAGAGATGTCTGAAGCAAGAGATGTCTAGAGTAAGAGATGTCTGAAGCAAGAGATGTCTAGAGTAAGAGATGTCTGAAGCAAGAGATGTCTAGAGTAAGAGATGTCTGAAGCAAGAGATGTCTAGAGCAGGAGAGGTCTAGAGCAAGAGATGTCTAGAGCAAGAGATGTCTAGAGCAAGAGATGCCTGAAGGAACAGGTGTCTAGAGCAAGAGATGTCTGAAGCAAGAGATGTCTAGAGCAAGAGATGTCTAGAGCAAGAGATGTCAAGAGCAAGCGATGTCTAGAGCAACAGATGTCTGAAGCAAGAGATGTCTAGAGCAAGAGATGTCAAGAGCAAGCGATGTCTAGAGCAACAGATGTCTGAAGCAAGAGATGTCTAGAGCAAGAGATGTCTAGAGCAAGAGATGTCTAGAGCAAGAGATGTCTAGAGCAAGAGATGTCTAGAGCAAGAGATGTCTAGAGCAAGAGATGTCTAGAGCAAGAGATGTCCAGAGCAAGAGATGTCAAGAGCAAGCGATGTCAAGAGCAAGAGATGTCTAGAGCAAGAGATGTCTAGAGCAAGAGATGTCTAAAG
>VSDK01025482.1:188189-225219 GCA_009767595.1 Symbiodinium kawagutii | reverse complement strand
CATCAACATCGCTGGCAAGTGCAAGCGAACGTTAACATGCCACACCCCACCCCACCCCACCCCACCCCACCCCCACATGCCTCACGTAGCATCAATTGCATGAAGCAGATGAAAACAGCCTAAAACACCACGGCCGTCTAAGGGCCGTACTCCAACTACTAGGTAAATGGTAGGTATGACTGAATGTCTCAAGCAGCTCATAGCTAGGGGGCCCCCACCTTGCAAATATTATTCACGAGGGAAAAGTAGCAACAGCTGCCAATCAGTACTAATATGGGGGGAATAAGTACCAATACGTACCAATAGGTAACTTTGTTTTGAGTAACCATTGGGGGAAGTATGCAACAATGACAGCAATTAATAATAAGTGCAATAAGTATGCTAAAGAATCAGTGTTTGAACAGGATTTCCACCATTATTTTGAGGAATTTATTGGACAGCTTCTTTTGTAGAAGCTTGAAATCAATCTGATTTGATGTATTCCAGGTGCTCAGGTCCACAAATTCGTAACGAGAACCAACAGATCCTTGTTGCTAAAATGTTGGACTCCCTGGCAAATTGACCTGGAAAAATCCACCATTTGTAGCTAGTTTACTTATTAACCTATTAACAAACTGGAGAACCTTGGCTTCCAGGTGAGTCGTGGTCTATCTTCTCTTAGTAAAAAACAATTATTCAGTCCTTCCGCCAAACCTTCCGCAGCGCTTCCGCGAACAGACTCCTTCCGCGAAGCTTCCGCGAGCTTCCACGGCTTGAGAAGGCTAATTTTTTCAACAATAATCTCCCATCTTAATTGTGTGATAACTAGCGACATAAAACACCAAAACTCAAATTGATTTACCAGAACGCAACCAAGAATCTTAGAATTGCCAAACATCTTGGGTAATCTTGGTAAGCTACCGAACGTTTAGTTTTTGGAAATGTACCACAGTTTGTTGGAAAAAAAAACGGCAGCTAAGTATAGACTAAAGGAATGGGGGCATCACTCTGTGGAACGTATTCATGGTGGTCAGTAGCAAGGATCATAATACCAACACATACCAACATATAGTTAATTGCCAATACAGCAAGAGGTATCATTCACTAGATCGAGCTTGGGATATGATCAGCGATGTTAGACAAGTTGATTTACAGGTGATTGTCAGTGATGGTATAGCTGGGGGCTGGAGGGTTCCAATTTGTAGAGGAACTGATGTTTTATAAATGTCCCAAAGAAGACCTACACAGCAGTGAACAGCAGTGGTACATACCTCTTCGGTACTGAGGATTTGCTGTTTCTACAAGCGTTGGACTTGACCACAAGATACAGCAAATAGAAATAGCGATTACAAACAATTGCTTGGTCGTTGATCTACAAACATTGCTTGATGTTGACCACAAGCAATAGAGATACACTGATGTATCCAGGATGGTCCGCCAGGTTGCCAACCAGAATTTGCGGAGAAGTGGACCCTGTTCACGCATAGGCTTAGGCTTACACAATGCTAGCATCGACTTAGCGAAGGTATCCGCTTTCAGAATGCATTGCTAGGGTGCCAGGTATGGTAGATAGTAGCAAGCTACTTCCATGATTAGTGGGTAGATCGAGCACATCACCATCAGTCTAAGCATAAATAGCGTGTGATTCACTATCAAAAACTACTACAGCGAGCTTACAACTGGTGGGTACCACTCTGTAACATCATCATTGGCAACTGGGGCGACAGCTGCAAAATGTCAAAAGACCAAATAGCGGATACTACTTATATACGTAAATATACAGTATATATGTTTCTTCTGGTTGGCGCTCTGCTCATCTCTGCTGGAACTCCTTCCACTATTGTTGCTTGTAATGACCTCTTAACCATTAAAACCAATCAACCATAGTTGGTTACTGGTGGTACTACCAACTACTGGTAGTTGATCACTAGTTGATCACCTTTCCTCAACTGCTCACCCACCAGCAGCTTCTTCAATGGCTAAACAAATCACAACAACGAATCCATCCATGCAGCTAGCCGAGTCTGTCGCCAACCAGGTGTCCATAGCCCAGCCATGGCTCATCGACTTCGTCGGACTTCCGGCGCAATGGTGCGAGGTGCCAACGGCTGGTGACGAATGGTGGTGCTGAAAAACCATTGGAGGCGAATGGCTGGTGAATCTTTGGTGGTGAATGTTTTGGTTGATCATGGTGAGCTGGGGCAGTTGTGGTCAATAGTACTTATTGATGGCTAGTCTACTGGTCACTTCAATCATTGGTAAGTAAACTTCTAGTGAATTGACCTTATGGCAACTATCAAACCATTGAGTTGTACTGGTGTATTAACCTTACCTGTGGTTCATAGTGTTCTCAAATCATCGCCTGAACATGGTACAGTTCAAGACCGGCAGCCAACATTAAGTCAGAAACCACTTCTGGCCATTTGTGCGCACACTATAGACTGCTAAAGGTTAAACCACTAGTATCGCAATGGTTACTATTTACAATGATGAGATATTTCCTACCGTTTCTCTTGTTTACCGGTAGGACCGGAAATAAACAAACTACTGGCTAACAATATTTGATGTTGGCTATATACATGTTGAAACCATATATGCATAATTAGCCATTAATTATTCATTGTCAATCCTAGTTCGCCACTACAAGGCGGTCCCCCAGCAGTTTCAAGTTGGGTTACAACCCCCTAAAGGTGGTAGCTAACCCCAGCTAAGATAGTTATAAACCAGCTTGTAAGCTCTGTACCCAAAAAAAGGTTGTCCTACCACCCTTGGTCGACAGGTGTAAGCCTCCAAAAGTGAAACTTTACCCCATTACTGTAAGAATAATGAAGATAAGATAGTTCTAAATACATTAAGAATAATGAAGATAGTTCTAAATACCCAACTTAGGCAGTGTCCTACCACCATTGCGTCGCTGCGTTGCCCTTCGCAGTAACGGAGTCATCCTCCCTGTGCAAATGTTTGGTACCCCTCTGACCTAGCTACAGCCACCCACATGTTGCCAGAAGGCGAAAGAAAGATAAACAAAGCACCCCGCCTACCCACAAAAACTGGAATTGGCATGTGCCCAAAAAATGGAGATGTCAAATACGTATAAATATATATTTATATTATACTGCATATAAATAGATAATTTTTTTGAAAAAAAAAAAAATATATATATATACATATATTCAAATAAGTTCAAATAAATATAGAGAAAGAGAAGTTGACTTGGTCACAGATCTCTGTAATTTGCTATTTCGGTTACAATGTTTTTGCATGTCATGGCAATTTGACTCAGAACAAGGGCTATGATATCATGCTCACATTCAGTAGAAAGCCGAGATCATCAAAAACCAGATAAGTGCATAATTTGCGTGAAGTGTTGCATTTCAAGGTCATGTGACTTGATGAGATATGTTTGAACCAACAATTCCCAATCAATCAACGCTGTACTGTACACTGCAAATTGCATGGACAAAGTCCAATCTCAGGCAATGCAATGTCCATTCAATTTGAATGTAAAAAAGGTAGTTTGTAAGCACAAAAAACAAACACTTTGATCTATTACCCACATATATCACACATGTATGCATATATGAATATATATATGCATACATATGTGCACATACAAACTAATGTATGTAGATATATATATATATATAAATAAAACAATATGAAATATTTCATATACACATATGTTGCATTGGCTTATTCATACACATAGAAATCAAAAAAAAAAACAATATATACATGCATACTGTATTAAAGACTTCTTGTTTAAGATCAATCATGGTAAAACAGTTTGCTTGCCAAGGCGTGATACCATCATGTCTGATTTCTCCATTGAAGAGATGATTCATGTCGTGAACAAGGAAACTTGTTTTCCTGTTAAACAGTTCTTCTCTTCAATTCTGTTGAGTTCATCTAGACAGGTGATATGTTTGTGCGAACAGTGTGAATATTACCAAAGAGACAGCTTCAATATGTGATCTATTCTTTTAGATGCGGGATCTAATTCCTCGAAAGATAGGGTACCACTTGTTGTGAACATATTTGGTTCAAAAGGGTGTCATGTTATATTCTGATGAATACATACCACCAACCCCCTTCAAAGTATTCAAATTAAAAAAAAAAACATACGCTGAAAAACAACAAAAACAAACGTAATAACACAAACCTTGGCAAATTATTTGTTACACATGAGAATGCAAATCATCTTGCAATACTGGGCAGAAGGTTCAAATGTGGTTGCTTCGGTGCTTTACTCTTATACATGTTGGGGAAAATCATTCAGCAATAATGAATTGAAGTTTCAGATTGCTGATGCTTCAGTGCTTTCTTGACCATACAGAAATGATTAGGCAATCAATTTGGCAACAATGACTTGAACATTGGATGCTTCGGCACTTTAATAGTTCGTTGATGATTAGGCAGTTCAGTTAGCAGAATAAATTCCAGGTTCACAGTGTGGACTTGGAGTTAGTTCTTCATTAATGATCCTAGTAATTCAGTTGACAATAATGAAATAAAGTTTTAGAGTGTGGATTTGGGGGTCGGGCAATTGATTGTGCAATAATAAGCTCCCATTTCCAAATGTGGATGCTTCGGTGTCTTTTTTCAGTCGTTCACAATTCACTTGGTCTTGGGTGAAATGTGCGTTCTCATTAGTCTGTAAAACCCTACTCCCCCTCAAGCAACCGGGCGGTTCGATGGAAATGCGGGGCAATAATTACCAAACCCATCTGACACAGGAAACCAATACTTAATCAGTTCTATAGTAGCCAAATCAAATGCATCCACCACTCCAAAAAAATGCACGATTCAGAACCATGCTGAGCAATACAATTTTGAGGAACTCAGCTGACTAACTTATGGATCTGAATGAACTAGCTGATGATCTAATAGTTGTCTTACATGTGCCAAAAACAAATCGTCTTACATGTGTCAAAAACAAATTGGAACATTGAAAAACATCCACAATACAAAAGGTTTTCCCTCTATGTTCAGCAATCTATCATTGAAGAAACAAGCTGCCGAACTAGTCGATCTTCACAATCAGCCATTGAATCAATACAGCAAATTTTCCAAATATTTGACCTACATGGCACGAGCTATAATCTTGAACCAATCAACTACTGAAAGTAGAACCCTCCCACTCTTTACAAGTTGATGTAGCTTCAGCTGCAGCAATCTACGTACGAACCATGGCCAGCCGGCCACTCGATGAAATGTCAATGATCAAAATGACTATCGCTTTATCATCCTGAGCCATGGCAGTGTTAACGCTTGTTGATCAACCGTGCATGAATCATCCGTGACCGCTGCTAACATCTCTCAACCAATCCTCACTCTACGTAACCTCAGCATCATGTCTGGCTGGCTGCAGCGTCACACAACTCGTAAGGGTCCTAACGGCTTCCGCCGGCCCTACGACACCCTCGAGGTGCAGTCGACTTGTGTGAACCTCAAAACGTCCAAAAGCAGTGGGTCTGTCCCTCAACTCCGCATGCCTTCCAGTCTCCATGGTTGGCCGGAGTTTGAGGGCACGGTTTGGGTCCGAAAAAGTTTGGGTCCGAGGATGTGTTGCCTTACACAACTGGGTTTGCTGCGCCATTGGTTTCTGGTTGGTCAAGCCCTGAAAAAAATATTTGTCAACCAACCAGTTCTTACTAGTTACGTGGGAAAATACAAACATCTCAACAAAACACCAGGTTTCACCATTGAAATGGATCCCGAAGAATCGTGGCGTGTCACCAATGTATGGTGCTGGGCAGATCGCATGCATGGTCCATCAGCATCAAAAACCAACCGGTGACGTGGCCAATTTTTTGCAGGCCGAAACCACTTTGGATAGCCCTGAAGCGCCGCTGGTAAATCAGAGAAGGAAACAATGGAAAGAACCGACAACACAAACGCTGGTCACGAGCAGGATTTGTAGCGATGGCACTAGAAGAATTGTCACACTGATAAGATTGGTAAACAAACCATGTGAAGGTTTAGCCGCGCAATGGAACATGTGATCAGTTCTAGTTCTGCATTCCGCAAATCACTTAATCAGCTAGCTGCGTGTCACAGCAAACCCTTCGATGTTGAGCAAACCACTTCTGGAGCCCAGTCGAAAAAAGAGTTCAAAAGAAGCGAAACAGATCGAAACATGTTATTTCTTCGACTGCTTCAAGCGTTTTAATTGTCAGCTGCAGTCGAGACTGCAACGAGCAAACCGCTCTGCAGCTCTTATCCATGGACCATCATGGCTGCAGCTCTTATCCATGGACCATCATGGATCAAAATCTGACCATCTTGAAGCGCTTCATCCCTCAGATGGGCTGGCTGAAGGGCCTATCGGGCCATTTCATTCATTACCAGCATCCGTGCTCGTTCGAAGGCCTGCAGGGGCTGCAGTTGGATCAACGAAATGCCTTGGTCAAGATGAGTGTTTCTTACAATACGGGACCCCTAAATCATCTTGGTCATTAATCGGATCAAACCATCCACTTTGGGGGGGGTACCCTACAATTAAGAAACTCTATATATGAATGATTGATGGTTTCTCAATGATTCGCAAGCAATTGATGCAACTTTCGATCAACATGAAACTGTTCAGGCTGCTACGTTCAGCCCCAAAGAATGTGTTTGTTGGCTGGCAAAGATTCCCGGAATCGGCGCTGATAACCCCTCAAGTAATCAGAAAGCAAACAACCCTTTCTGTTGGTTGTTACGCTGTGATGTATTGTCGCTTATGTTTCATCTCCTGTACGAATGGGTTCCCCTGTCGCGGAATGAGGAGGTCTCCCTGCTTGTCGTGTACCTACTTTGTGCTGGCAGTGGGCCCGCCCATGCTGCATGGCTTCAGCCTGGAATTTCTGGTCTTAACCTGGAAGCCCAATCATTCAGGAAAAAATCATGGTGGATTTCCAACTTCCAGGTTGGTTTACCAAATGGGTGTTTCTCAAAATAGGGGACCAACAAAAATGGATGGTTTATTAATAATAAATGACTAATACTGGATGATTTGGGGGTACCCCTATTTTGAGAAACAGCCAAATAGCATCACATGTTGGAAACCACTCAGCAGAAAGCAACAAACAAATGATGGTGGTTGATAGCTTCAGAATGTGTCATGATGAAAACGGTTGACAGTGAGATGTCCATCATTAAACCGCTGTGAATCTTTGGTCTGTTGACAATGAGCCCTGACAAATTGACAGTTGTTGACAATTGTTGAGTAGAATTAAACTAGTAAAACTAAGTGACACCATAATGGCGGATCAAAATTCTAAAGTCAAAAGCCATATATGAGCTACTTCAACGAGGAATA
Source organism: Symbiodinium kawagutii (assembly GCA_009767595.1). Taxonomy (NCBI): domain Eukaryota; class Dinophyceae; order Suessiales; family Symbiodiniaceae; genus Symbiodinium; species Symbiodinium kawagutii. The sequence goes on along the minus strand of VSDK01025482.1, from coordinate 217,937 downwards.
AAGTTTGACGGTGGCTCATCGTGAACTAGTGTTTTGTGGCAGCTCTGAATGGCCCATCTAGAGTCTCTCCCAGCTGCAGGCTCAAATAAAATGACTTGAAATGACTTAAATAATAACATGTGGTGTACTGTTCTAAATTCTTGCTTGCAAATGTTTCATATGCTGAGGGTGGATGATCACATGTGAAGATGCATGCATATGAGACAAAGAAACATAAACATACATGTGGCTGTGGGTGGAAACCCCGTACCCCTGGTTCCCCGAACCTTTGATTTCCCTCTAGTTTTGTTGGTTACTTTAAAAGCCATTATTGTTGCTTAATGTTGACCCATAGCCATACATGCTACAGAATGATTAACACATCATGAAGCATGAGGGACAAATACATCAAAAGTAATCATAAGTTCATAAGCAACCATTGGACCCTGTCCACAGACAAGGCATATGGTGTACCGCCACTTCAATGCTGCGGTGGTTCCATGATAAACTTATGCATGTAAACTCAGTAAGCATTTTCTTACCCATTTTGTTCACTTAATCCATCTGGACTCATGCGTTTAGATAGATTAGGTAGTTTAATACATTCTTACGGTAATTGATTATCAGTCATGTTTATCATTTTCTAGTCCATCTGGAGCATTCAAGATATTTTTAAGCCAGCAAATCAGCCAGGAAGGTCTGTACGCAATGGTCCCCATTTCATTTGTAGCAATGGAATCCCCCAGTACTTAAAACACATTATCCTTTGGATTCATCAAGACTTGAGCCGGTGGGCAACATTGATGAGTCAAAGGACTGGACAGCAAAATTATGTACACTTGAACATGTACGGCAACCATCAGGCAATCATGATAAGAAGTATGGGCTAAGAATCATGAAGCAAAATCATCACCGCTAGGGCTAATTAAACATTTCAGTCCTCATCTCATTACTTGGCTATGAGTCAAAACCCTGTACCCCTGGTTCCCTGATCATTAACCATAGTTTTCCCTACTGTTGTTGGTTATTATCCCTGCAAAATTGGTTGGTTCATATTGACCGATAGCCACTTGGGGCCCTGCTCATCGTTGGAAGTACTTTGTGACGAGCAGCCGACTCATCCCCAGCAGTCAGAGAGTCAGTACTCGAGTCGTCACAGCCCAGGGATGTTGGCTGTGATCCCCCATCATGATATATGGCGAGTTGGGTCAAGGCTTTACCCAACCAACTTTCATGGGGGATAATAGTGATTTAGAGTAGTTAATAGCCAAAAATAGTGGAGGATAATTTTCAATAATGGATTTAAGTATAGGGGGATATATATAAGTTTGCCAACAAACTCATAGGGAAACTCACTGGTTAGTGATAGGGGAACCAGGGGGACTAAGGGTGAACTTGAACTGATCCACTGCCACTGCCATGTATCATGAACATCGTTTTTTCTCGTCTATGGATCATCCACAGTAATCAGAAATATTGGTAAATCATTGTTGAGCATGATTCCTGACCAAAGTTAACTTCCCATGTGCACATATATCTTATATGCAATAAAAGAAACAAAAACTGGAGGCAGAATGAAACATACATGGACACGTAGCAAGCTACAAGACACATCCTGAAATTAAAGGTCAATTTCACCAGTGGAGTTTGGCCCGCCTGACATAGTTCCGTGTCAGCATCAAATTCTTCCTCCTCCAAATCGTCGTCGTCATCATCCCTCGGAATTTGCAACCCAGATTCTTTCAACCAGATTACTTTCCCGCCTCGCCCAAAAACTCAATTTGGTAGCTTCTGAAGATCGGGGTCCACTATGGCTTGAGAAACCCCCATGCCCCATTCATTTCCAATGGTTCCTGAATCTTCTTGAAGTAACACAAACCATCAAACCGCATGGCCGTGGGTCTCCCTTTGACTGGCGGAAACACAACGGAACAGGGCGCGACCGTGCAGCGATACACAGCGCCCGGAGTGTCGGCTGCGCCATGAGTTTGTACAAGCAAGCAGTTGGTCGGTTATACAAGGTTTTTGTACATTCGGTCAAAACCCCGTACCCCTGGTTCCCCTATCATGAACCATTGTTTCCCTTATTATTGTTGGTCATTATCCCCCATTATTGGTTGGTTAACAATGACCCATAGCTGTATAGGTCGCTTAGAAGATGGCTTTGGGTTCTTGATGCCATTCAGAAATATTCTGAATTGGTCGACCAGTTGGCTCCGAAAAGACCGCTGCCAAGTTCAACTGGATCAATATAGCATAGGGGTACCCCCAGTTATCATCCACTATACCATTCATAGACATCAACTTACCATAGCTTTTGGATCCCCCAAACTAACCATCCAAAGCTCCATAGCTGGTTTTCGTCCGGCCACTCCTGGGGGCGGCCTCGCTCCCACTGCTCGGCTGTATGGGAGTCCAGTTGACAGCCTGTCGTTCCAGCGGCATTAACATTAACCATGAAATAGAATGACCAAATCAGAGGTTCTTTTGACGCATTATTACCATAGTAAATTTGGTGTATTAATCTAATGATCGGTTTCTTCACCACATAACTATGGTAATGATTTCAGATTGAATGGTCATTTCCTCTTGCAGTGCCTGATTCCATAATAAACCATAATTACCATTCATGAGTTGATCTGTGGTTCAAGGCTGGTTATTAATTAACCAGCTGATGGATTGACTGTTTTCAACCATTATCAACCTTAGACAACCCAAATGATTCACCACATTTCACTATTGTGTGTGAACTGCTGAAAGAATTCACCAGTTTTGGTGAAAATAGTTTCACCATATCTATCAATAAACTATTCTGTTTTATCTCACCATTCACCACATTTTTTATTAACTTATTTCACAAGTTCAAACCATTCTGAAGCTCAGCAACACCACCCACCAGGGAACCCATACAAGCAACAGAAACGCCGCGCCGAGACACGGCTCGTCCGTAGTCCCAGGGATCTTCGATGGGCCAAAGATCCTGGGATCAACGCAACGGCTGTCTTGAGGCGCAACGGCTGTGACCATTGGTTACCAGCTGATGGTCCTTGATGTGTCATGATGTGTCTAGGTAACCAGCTGGTTTCGACCAGCTCGTTGTATCTGGGATTGCTTACCTACCATGAATCATGATAACTGGAAGCATAGGGTGCAATACAGGCGGTGAGAATCACATAGTTTATGCGCATTTTCCACTAATGATTGTTAATCTGGATATGCATTTATCAAACAATTGTTGTTGCCATTATATGTTTCTCGATTGAGTTTACAAGGTAATTTCAAAGATGATTGGCTAGTTGTTCACAGCATGATTGCTCATACATTGACCGCAGATTGCAACATGTATAGCACATCTCAGTTGGAAGAGTAGATACTTTGCTGATGCCAAGTGTAGCCGGTGGAGCCCTTTCTGAGGTCCCCGGCGGCTTGTCCTTTCCGAAGATCTCTGTACTTTTCAACCGCGTTTGTTTGCCTGGCGTTGCAGCGCCAGGTTTTCTGACAGCATCATCAGCTTCATTGTTGTCATCCGAACGATGCACGCAACAGTTAAACCAACATCACCACAAAGCAGTGCCCCCCAGTCCTAAGCTCACCAATAAACACCATGACTGCTGGTTGCTCAACAGTCATGGAACCAGTCGCCAGCAGGGGAAATCATCATTGCAATTACCCCCCTTGGCGCGTCAGTCTTCATCACTTACTTGAAGCATCACGAACCAAAATGCATCGTTATCAATAGATATTGGGAATCATGAAGCATGGTCAATGACGAGTAACCATGATCAATGAGCATCAACTAGTGATTAACAATGGATTTGCTGCCATTTGGAAAGGCCACTCCTGGTAGCTCCTCAGCTCCCCGTTCAAAGGGCCATAGATGGATACCCCTGGTTCCTGGCCTCGCTCCCTCCCAAACACCAGCCAGTTTAACATGATTACCTGGCACAGCACAGCACCTTGTCTGCAATTCATGAAGTTCTCCAGCACATCTGCCTCAGCTATCTCCGCGTGGAAGTTCTGAAGATGGTTCAGTCTTACACAAAGCACGCCTATGGGGGTTTCTGAAGCCATACGGGACCCCAAGATATGCAAAGTCTATTACTATAAATGACTAATAAGCTGGATGATTTAGGGGTCCCCTGTTTTGAGAAACACCCATTGGCCCATATGGCTTTGGGTCAAAACGCCGTGCCCCAGCTATTCAGGTGCCCTAAATAGCCCAAAAATTGTTGGGATGTTCACATATCCCCATTTTTCTGATGGCTAATATTCACCTATAGCCATGTGTGCATATAAGTATATATATATATAGTTATATATACATAATTATATACCCTATGCTTCCAGATACCATGAAACAGAAGATCACCAAGCCCGACCCCAAACAACAATGGCATAAACCAGCTGCTTACCTACGATTTCAGGGTAACTGAAAGGATATGGTATTATATACATATTACAGCTATCATCATGGTGAGTGATTAGTCGGGTTGCAATTATCAACAATTGTTTTGTAGGATTATGATGGTCAATAGTCGGGATTGCAATGGTTAATAATAGCAGAACAATAGGTTGATTATAATGGTGAATAATAGGGTCTTTTAATGCTTACCACTGCAATGATCATGAAGAAAAGAAAACCACTGTGTTTGTTCTGAAGCAATTTGGTGGCTTCTCAAGCCATAAGGAACACCCAAAATTTGGGTCAAACAATGGTGGTTTATAGTGGTTAGTTCATAATAGTGGATAGTAATACCTAATTAACAAAATTGGTTAATTAAACAACTACTGAATCTATGGACTTACCACACCTTTTATTTTTTAATATAAATCCTAAGCAGGGCACCTGCGTAGGATTGCGGCGGTGCATTCGTGTGGATCTCAATTTCTAGGAAGGCAAATGCAAACTTTCAACTTTCAATCTTAACAAACCTTATTGTTGCATCGCAATCAAGAAGCTTTAAATAGGCAGCTGGATGAACAACAGTCCAGCCAATTCTTGACATCCCCCTTGCAGATGTGAAATTCTCAAGCAAAAACTAGCGTTCAGCTGTATCAAGTTTTGTCCTTGTTTGTCGCCGATTGCAAGATTGACCGCCTTTCTGCAGGTTCCCCACAAGCGATCAATCAATCCACACTCAGCAATCACTGCACCATGAAGCGAGTAAAGAAACTAACACTGCCACCGCTAGCAAAACCAACAACAGAATTGACAGCAGCAACAGCAACAAGATCAACAACAGTATAAAACCAAACACGAAAAAAAACACACCGATAACCAACAACCAACCAAACACCAATTAAACAATTACATGAACAAACAACCCACCAAGCAACAAACAACAAACAACAAACAACCAACAACAGCAACAACAAAAAAAGAGCTACCAGCTACCAGCAACAGCAACAACCGCAACAACAAAACCAGCTACCAGCTACCAGCAACTTCTTCGTACATTTGACTACTTCATGCCCAGTGGCAACTTGGGCGGCTCGTAGCCGCTCCAGGGGGTTCTGGCGCCGTGCATGATCCACCATGGGCTTCAGCAGAAAGCTTACGGGGCCTGTGGACAGCTGGTGAGTCGCTGGTGAGTCGCTGGTGCTGGTTGAGGCTTACAGGGTGGGCCCCCAACCAGCAGCCGTTGATTTATAAGTCACTTGGCTGGGGCGATTCCTCCCAGTTAGAGGGGTCTGTTGTAGGGGTTTAATGAGTACCTTTCAACACCACCGCAGCTGCGCGCTATCCAGTCCCTGGATCGACTGGATCTACCTGCAGCAGCAGCAAGCAATAACCAGCACTGACATGGTTGATGCTATAACATAACTGGTTAATGAAAGTTTACAATACATGATATCAAACAAAAACCAGCAACAACTACTCATGGTATCAAACGAATAGTGATCACACTTGATCCCAAGCATCAATAGGGCCTCGCCAGTTGGTTGATGTTATTAGTTACACATGTCATTGTACAAACTAATATAGGACACTAGTCATAGTTACTGATGATTGTGGTTAGAGTTGACAATCACTGGTTTATGGGATCAGCAAGTGCTCACTGTAGTATCACACGGCTGTCAATAGTAGTTTTGTTTGTTGTGTGCGTGTTCTCTTGGTTGCATCATTTTGCAATCGTTTTTGTTAATCGAAAGAATGCGACTATCGATCCTATCTACTTTGTGCCTGTGATCAAATGGCTTTTATCCGGCGACCAACAGCAATAATCGCTAGTCAGTCACTAGTGACTCTAGTGATCAAAAAATCTAGTAGTTGTACTGGCTAATTCACCCTATCCGTCCAGTCACCATCATAATAGTTATCCAGCTGGCTTCTGCCATTGTTGTTTGGAGTCGTTTACCTACTACAATGGTAACTGGGAGCCGAGGGTTATACCATGTATACTTAGTTATTGTTGGTGAGTGATCATCTTACAAACCAGCACTCAACACGCCAGGAGCCTCATCATGGATGGTGGTTAGCAAGGTCTTCAAACAGGACCACCAACTAAAGCAATCAGCGATGATATCCCTCCCCAAAAAGGGTCCAAGCGAAAGATGCCACCGCTACCATTTGGTGTTCGAATGCTGTCAATCGATGTTGTAGAATTGAAACACATTCACAATATGCCTGTGACAAGCTGCACACGAATGAGGCAACACGTTCTACAGCCATTTCAGATGGTTTCGGTACCAATGCGGTTTATGAGGTTTGTGGCAAGAAGGCAACTAAAGCAATCAATCTAAGTGCAAGTCAAAACAAAACAAACACATGTTAACGCTTTGTCCTGAACGAATGGTGGTGGATAAACTGGTTGATGGTTTCAAACAGCGTAAACAAACTGGTTGATGGTTTAAAACTGCTAATGATGGTCGATAAACTGGTTGATGGTTGATTAACTGGTTTAAGGATGGTTAACCACTGGTGGTTAATGGTTAAAACTACTAACGGTGGGGTGAACGATCAGTTGAGATGTGACGCTGCTGATGCGCGCATGGTCGAAACGTAGCGCCCCAGAGCTTCGTGAACGGACATCCGCAACGTCGCCACGAGCTCGCTTCCCAGACGAAACGGCCGGGCCCCCTTAGTTAGCTAAGTTGGCTCATAACTAGGGTAACTACTAAAATGAACCCAAAATTGTGCGATCCAAAGATTGCATCTTCTAGAGATTGCTTGTGCATTAAAAAGATTGCAAAGATAGTCTCTCCCTAAATTGCAGATTGTACCTTCTAAAGATTGCATCCAGTGTTGATTGATTGCAGGGGGGAAGCATGGTGAACTCCGACATTGTTGCCATTATCAACCATCGTAAGCCATGAGCAGTCGTGGTCATCATTGATAGTTTATATTAGTTGATCATGGATATCAAGTTCTACTCAAACAACTATTTAGTAATTGCGGCCTTCTGATAACGATTGATCAATAAAGACCAACATTATGGAACATCCAGCGACATCCATCGCAAAGTAAGTCCTGAACCGTACGCATGATCGCACAATTGAGTAATATGAATGTAACGGTCATCAGCTATTCCACTATCAAGCATGGATTGACCATCAGTCAACCTTTTATCAAGAACTATCAGCAAATGGTGGTTTCTCAAAATAGGGGACGCCCCATATCATCCTTCACATTAACAATCTATAATAATAAACAAAAAAACAACTTTGGGTTTCCCTATTTTGAGAAACACCCAAATAGCAACAATCACTCAGCATCGTTAAGCCCACAAAGCATCCAGTAAGACACACCAATGATCATCATCAGCTGGTAACCATGGGGTGCCAAACTTCCCCACCTGAAGGCCAGAGTTCCGTGGGATCGAAGCCTGACGCCGTGTGAGCGAATGAATGATGATTGCCATTGACGTTAAATAACTGGTTCATACATGGTGCTTTCTCAAAATATGGGGACCCCCCAAAATGGTCGGTTTCGAAATGAATGGCCAATGATGATTTGGGGAGGTCCCCTATTTCGAGAACCCGCCCTAATTGCTAGTGAACAGCTTTGATGGTGATGAATTGTGAAGGTAAATGATGGCCAATGAAAACCGTGATGGTTACTGATCCATTATAGTAAGCGCTATCGATGGACAATAGGGTTTTATCATGGCTATAGTAGTAACGCTTATGGCTGCCAATGGTGAATGATGGTTGGCAATCATCAAGACCAAATGCGGGGTTGCTAGTGATAGTTGAAACAAGTCAAGTAATGCCATCAACGTCAGTAGACACCTGTTGACTATGTTGGCTGGTGATCAACATGCAATTATCTGGGATTCTGAATGATGGCTAACATGTAGTTATTAAGGATGATTAGCGCTTCAAATAACAACCATGTGTGCCGATTACAGAATGGCTAGTGAATACAGTTGAGTGTGTGAGATGCGAGAGCAAACATGTAGGTCATGTTGGTTTATGATGGGTGATGAGAATGGTGGCTAATGATGGGGTAACGTAAGATTGCCATAAGATAGAGGCGACAGGTAGACAGTCTGTGCGCTACTGATGTAGGTTCCTGAACTGCAGTAGTCAATAACTAGGATGCTGCCGCTACTGAAATGTAAAAAAATAGGAGATCCGCAATTATGGAAGAACCTTTTTCTGACAATGACAAACTGTTTGTGGCACATGGATTTCAGTATCTAATGACCTCCCGGCAGTTGGTCATTCACAACACTTGCTCGACGTACGAAAAACTCATATCAATCCAACTGTTAATCACTGCAGGCTATGATGAAAACAGAAAATGCTGCCATGCGCTGACGTCCAACCCGGATGTTGATTGCAATCCTCCCTGGTTCAATGGAATAAACCTTTTGAAGTGATCAGCTTCTGTGACCAAACTCGACTGATCAGGGTCAGTTGTTACTGAATGGCAAACGAGAGCTACTGTAAATGACTAGTTACTGTATCTATAGTAGCGAGTGGTGAGTGGAGATTCATGCTGCTAAATCCTCAAAAATGTTGAGAATCGCCAATAAGGCTCAGGAATACGGTAACTAGAGTATAGTTGCTAAATCGCTACACATGGCTTTTAAGGGATAGCTACAGTGTTGCTGAACCTCGAATTGGCATTTCTGGGCTGGTCCACCCCAGGTGTTCTGAACGGAAACTGATTGGTGAATGAGATCACAACCATGTAACCAATCAACATGTCTTTTTCGGTGAAGGCAAACACGAATTTGTTTCCCAATTAAAACACTGAAGTTTTGGCCTCAAGTGCAGCGGGGCAGCAGCTCCAAACGTACATGAAAGTTTGTCGTCGCAGTTCGGGCTCGGTGTCTTGTGACGTATCAATGATGTGCACAGGAACCTATACACGTCATGAATCTTGTAAGTAGAAACTGGTGCGGCGGTTCGAAAAATCGCCATGCTATGACAAGTTGTAGTTTCTCCCGAACCAGCAAATTCTTTTGGGAGCACCATGACAATCTGAGCAATTCCAAGATGTCTTCTGATTTTAGCATTCCACGAATCCATGGACTTTTGCTCATGATTTCCAGGCATTATGAAACCTGGGACCAGCTCTGGTGAAGATTGCTACCCAACCCTGCATTTGAGTAAGATGATATAGGCTAGCATTTACAATAAAACAGTGAAGCATTGGTTCGTGTTCGTTTGTCATTAGACCATTCTAAACCACTAGTTGACCCTTATTCAACCATGAATCATGCAAAGGTGTTGACCATTCTAAACCATCACTACTTGATCACTTGCCAAAAGCAGGTCAGCCAAAACGCGTGCCTCTAAGTATTGCTTCATGACATTCTGCCTGCGAAAGGCCTGGGGCACTGCCGCCGGCAATGGTAAAACGACCGGAAGCTCAAATGGTAAGACTGGCTGTCAAGAAGTTCAGAATGGTTTTTAAACGTTGTTAGTTCAATCCTTGTTAATATTATGAGTCGTAACTGATTGTTCATGGTAATATCTCTGGGTTGGTTGATGGGCAAGACTACAGGAAACACTTGTCTAAACCACAAAATATAGGGGGTTCCTGTAGATTTTGTCCGCCAACCATGTCTGGGATTTTAATGATAGCTGGCGTGAGGTCTATCAGCAACAATTGGAACTCCACTTGGGCGTGCAAATGGGGTTATAACTGGGATATGACCATGTTTATAAACCTTTTAAGCTTGCTTATAACTTATAACCCCTACAACCACGGTCAGTTTCCAGCTCTCCCCAGGTTATGGGGTTATAAGCTACGTACCCTTATAGGGCTTATAACCATAGTTATGTCCCAGTTATGACCCCAGTTGCACATCCAAGTATGCTCCCAGTCACTTACTTCTTTTAGCTAATTGTATCTCGCAAACTAACAGCATCAATCATAGGAGATCGTAACAATAGCCCCTGGATTCAATTGTAGCTATCAATAGCTCTATGCTCCATCACGAAACCAAATCATTCACCATCCCTACCCATGCTGACCCGTGCTGGCTGGCGATCATGATTATCACCATGACTATTGACTATGATTTTCCGGGTGGCTAATGGATGTGAATGACTAAAGATCATGTTTCTATTTATAGTTGACCATGATTTGCTCCCAGAATCAACGGAACCTGAGTAAACCAGCATTGTCTAGCAATAATGGTTGATACACTATCCACTAGTGATATACTCATCATGAATGAATTGCCAACAACAAATTACGACCATCAAGGGTTGTGTGTTCAAGAAAACAAAACTGGTTGGTGGTTTCAATCCCTATGAAAAATATTGGTCAACCAACCAATTGTTAATAACCACTAGGCAAAATAAAGAATGTTTAAAACCACCAACCAGTCTTGTCGTTTTCTCAGCCTATCGGATGAAAGAATGCAACACATGGCAGCAACCTTCCGACTTGAAATCGGATCGCAACATTCCTGTGGAAAAATCGTTGCATTGGTACAAAACCGCGGCTTGTCAGCCTCATCATAATGTCGAATCTATTACCCATATCTAATAATAGCAATCGAACTATCAATGATAAACTGGCAGTCAGTGAAAGCCATTCCTACGATACCAACCCTTGCAGTTGCCAGGAAATTGTAGGTAGCCAGCTGGCTACTTGCAACTGGGGTAGCGATTACCAGCGATGGTAACTGGAAGCATAGGGTGTCATAGGGGTGCTGACAGCCACATGATTCATGCAAATTTATCACTAATAATTGGGAATGTGGATGGATTAGCCATTCATCCTATACTAGCGTAGCCACTAATTTACCATTACTGCAATCCTAATCCATCCAAGAATATTCAGGTTGCCTAGTAATCAAATAATATATCCACTGATATCCACCAATACTATGACAACATCCACTCATATCCAGTCATCTCCACTACTATCATGCTATACCTCGTAATCCTATAGCCTTAGTCGATTTCAAACGATATGATGAATGCTATACCACTAGTTCATTTCCATAACATCTAGATATATATGGTATACCTCTAATCTCTACTAGATTTCGCTATATGGTATGCCTCTAAGCTATATCCACTACTACCGGGCTATGAATCAAATCGCCCATCAGCTCCACCGCTCACCTGAGAAGGGCCGCCGTGAGCTGAGGATGAAATACATCAGCTGCCCCAGGCTGTAGACATCCGCTGAGGTCCTCAGTGGCCCACAGCAAGCACCGCGCCGCAGACATCGAAAGGGGCGACGGCAAGCGCCAGGCCATGGGTGGCTTGTAGAGGTGGTTAAGAATGGTTGAGAACTACAATGATTGATACTATGGTTTGTTATCAACCATGGTTGGTATTAGTTAACCATCATGGTTATCATACTAATGGCTAGTTGATAACTAATGATAATAATGGTTATCATACTAACTATGGTATGGTTGATAACTAGCTATCAATGAATGGTTGACCATAGTTCCAGTAGCTATCAACTATAGTGGTTAACAATGGTTGATACTTGGAAGGTTGATAAAACACTGTTGATAATTAATCATAATCATTGGTGGTTTGTAGTAGTGGTTAACCAATGATTGAGAATTAACTATGGTTACCAATGGCTAATAATTAATCATAGGATAAGAAGCAATCATAGGGAATAATAAGCCATGATAACATAGGTACCCAACTCCTTTTGCAACGAGCTGGTAGAAACCAGCTGGGTACCTTCGAATTCATGGTAACTGGAAGCACAGGGTTGGTTAATAAAGGTGTTAATGGTGCTTCATCACGGTCCATTGTGGTAAACCAAGTCGTATGGACACCACCTGGGGTTTCCCATGGGATTTGCGGGGGGAACTGCCGGAATGGACAGACCGAAACCAGGTGTTGTCATAAATCATGGTTGAACCCATTGTCTGCATGGGATCAACTACTCTACAAATATTCCATGTGATTTATATGGTGGTGTGGGGATGGGACCGGCACTGTCAGACCATGCAAAAAGCGCCCTGGTGTCCTAGTGGTTGGCCCTTAAGTGTCTCTCCAGGCATGTTGAATAATTGCCTCCCAAGCAGTCACTGGAGAAACAATTCTCTGTCATCAGCACAGTGAACCCAGCAGCTCCAAGTCTTACAAAAAAAAAGCTTCTCAAAGGCATCACATGATTTTGGGGTGTATTATGACTCGGGACATGTGATGGGGCTTGGTCCCTGTTGGGACCTTGAAAGATCGTGGTAGAGTTTTCGTCCGAATGCTGGGACAAAATCTAGGAAACCAGCTTGATTTTCGAACATCTCAGAAAACCATTCCAAATCTTCAAAACCGGCATGTTTGATTTGTATTTTTGGCGCTAAGATATCCATCAGCAATTCTGAAAACCCTGCTCGCCATACTCAAAAGTCTAAAAACCTGTACCCTCCTGTGCTCACAGCCCGTTGTTGAGATCTTCACCAGCATGGACCCATTTATGCAAGTGGCCACACGAATCAATAAGGGCTATCAACAACTCGCACCTATTGGTTCAAACAATTTCAAACATTTGCCAACCTCTGATTGACCACTCTTAACCACCAACTCACCAGCGAGAGCTGCTCATGCACCACGCTCAGTCGCGGGGGACCGCCTCAGCCAAGACACGAGGGGCTCCGGTTTCCGTGAATGAGTTCTGGGGCAGCCCAGCGCAACGTGCCTCGCAGGAGGATATTTGGACGTTAGCACTAGGTTGATCATGGGGATCCCATGGGGTAGAACTATGGGTTGATGATGATGAATGGTGGTGAATGTGAGGCTACTTGGAAGTTAGCATCCTTAGAATGGCAATGAATGATGGTTCCCTCACCATGGCAATAGGGGTTGATCCAGCTACCGGACATAAAGGGTGTAACTAGCCTAACCATGGATCCAAGTGACAAAGCCCTGAAATGCATATCCACTTGCAACCTGCTTGGTGGTTGCCCTCGCTGGTGGTTGCCCGGAAAGAGTTCGCCAGGTTGAACCCTTTCAAGGGCCATAGGCATGGCTCCAAATCGCTCCTTCCCAGCTATCAGCCAGCAACCAGCACAACCATCGATGGAATATGCCAACAATAAGAATGTGTTGTAATGGTTGATAGTGCTGCACTGGTTGCGGCAGTGAAGGATTTTTACAACAACCAAAGGATATGCCAACTAGAAACAACACCAGAAAAAACCTACTAATGTCAAGTCATGCTGTTACAATGCTGGCAACAATTGACAACAAAGAATGATTCAATAGCGTTAGTAAGGTTTGAGTGAACAAAACAGAAGGACAGGTGAAAGGTTGATTCAAAAACAAACAACTAATTACTGCAAAAAGTCGGAAAGGGTCGAGGTGAAGAACATTCTAAGAATAAGAAACAGAGAACATCATGACCACTTTCAACAACACCTGTTGTTGGCTCATAATTGTTGACCACGAAACTCTCTTGCTCATCCGAGGAATTTAGTAACCACCCAGCTGAGTTTAGTGTGATGAAGTGCGATGAAGCGCGATGGAGGTAGTCTTGCGGTCACGGTCAGCCCCGCAACCTATGGACATGCATTTGTTTTGCTGCTAATGCTCTTGCAAGCTGCAAATCTGTTTTGCTGGGCCCTACATAGGTTAAACGGTATTGTTGCATGTCATGCCATAACATAACCAAATGCATATAGATACTGTACACATATACAATAAGTATATCATGACCCGTCATATACTTTGAATCATGAATGACATACAAACATACATACAACATGTCAAGCAGTGAAACATGATAGTATACTATTATAGTGTACTATAGTGGTTGGGAGAATGCATTGAAATCTCATGTGAACTGTATGTTCTTTTCACATGTTGATATTTATGCAGTAATAAAACCATGGAGGCAAACACTTGAGATGTAAACAACAAGGGGGAACACGCGTCTATGTATGGCTATGGGTCAATATTAACCAACCAATCATGGAGGATCATGACCAGCAATAATAAAGGAAAACAATGGTTAATGATGGGGAACCAGGTGTACAGGGTTTTGACCCAAAGCCATATCAAATGTAAATAAAGACACAGATGCACACGCACACATCATCTGAGATCACACATTTACGTGATGATCACAACCTGCCCAGCTTCCAGCACATTCACATCAAACAACAGCAATAGCAACAGCAACAACAACAACAACAACAACAATCGCAACAACCCAACAATGATGATTGATCCAAAACCAACCATGGTTATTGTTGTTACAATAATTGTGCACTCCTGTCAAACAAACCCAAGTTTGACAGTTTTTATCCTGAATCAAAACCCCCTATCAATCATCCCTGCTGCTAAACAAACTGAATCAAACCAGATTGACTGAAATTCCAAAACAAACAATGCTTGTTGAATGATCAAACCAGCACGTGTTCACAGCAACGCTTGGCTCAGCCGGTCTCCGGAGCAACGCCTCCCATGTTGGCTGCCGAGATCGTGATGCGCCGCGCTAAGCCGAAGTCTGCCAACTTCGTTTGCATCAGGCCCTGCCACCGGTGGAAATCTGCAGTGATCATCCACCCGGCTCTGAGTCCGGCTGTGCGGCCGAAAGAGATAGAGCTACTGTTGGTACTGTTGGTAGTTATTTTGCTACTAGAGCAGCAAAAATGTAAACCTGCAGTCGTTCAGATTCTTCAGAGAATCAGAAAATTGGAGAGGCCTAGTTGTCGTTTTCTTGATCAACTGTTGTTTCACATCCAGGTGCGTAAAGAATTGTCTCAGTTTGTAACTGGCTAATCTTACCCATGATTGGTGACGATGGTTTTACACCGCTGAGAAGTGGGTTCCGTGAATACTGGTGGGGGATGATATTGATAAGCCAGCCAAACTATGGTGAATCACAAGCTATTGAAAGTGGTGGTGGTTTATGAATTTGTAAGCGTCATTATTCATGTTCAACGACTCGTATTGATTATCAAGAAGCAGCGACAAGTACAAAGAATGGCAGTTGGTTAATAACCCAACAAAAAAAACTGTTTGGACAAACATATTGCTTAGTCATCCTGCTGGTGACCATTGAACATCACCATTTCTGATTTTGGTCAACTATCATTTGCCATCATTGATTGATAAACAGTTGTCAATCATGCTTCTTACATCTCACTACCCAATGATTGGTTATTCTCTATCAATCAAATATTTAACAAAAGTCGGTCCACTGGTTACAACCATTGAATGTTATCTACTTATCTGGCTAGAACCATCTGTGTTCACCCTTAAAATCGTCAGCACATCATCCCATCTCGCCAGCGCCACAGGGCCGTCGCAGAAGGCGCGGTGCCTCACGACACTCCACGAAGACGTTCCCAGGTTTGATGTCCCCATGAACCATCGGAGGCCTGCGCTGCTGTGTAGGGTGGGGCCAGCATGGGCCAGGGGTTAGTTCAGCCACCGGACATAGGGCGTAAATAAGCATGGTGAAATAACCCCAGCTGCACATCCAAGTGGCCAACTTGTGTCACCTTGTAACTTGATGTGCACCTTCAATTTGTTTGGCCGTGTTGGGCACGCAAAATACAAGTTGATTGATAATCAACAATAGTCTGGTGTCTCATAAGAGATTGCAGTTCTACAAGGGTCATATAAACAACAACCATCATGCACCAGTATTCTTTAACAATCCTATTTACCACTTTTGTGAACTGTAAACAAGATATGATTAACCGGCGAATGATAACCTGTTCACAATACTAATTCCAATCATCACTTAAGCGTTATATAAACATATAAAAATTCAATCATTGACCGTACCTACTCTGAATGATTATATAGATGTCACTAGATTAAAAAACACAAATCAGCGTTAACATCATGAACACATGTTCATTTACCACGCTTAGGATTTACCATTAACCACCCTTCTTTCCGATCAAAGAATTCTTGGACACTTCCCTTAGCTCGTGACTGCCTGAGGCTATGCAAGTAGACCAGGGCATGGGCCATGTCTAACCTCACGTAGGCAGGGCGTGGTTGAACGTGGAACGACGAAGCAACGATCTTGGGGATAAGAATACTGAGGACAATTGTGGTGGAATTGTGCTCTGCTGCTGCTGCTGCTGCTGCTGATGATGATGATGATGATGATGATGATGATGATGATGATGATGATGACGAGGAAGAAGATGATGATGATGATGATGATGATGATGATGATGATGATGATGATGATGATTATGATGATGATGATGATGATAAATGATGGTTATTAGTATTATTGATAATTGATAACAAACTTCCAGGAATCATGATACGATGCTCATCAACGGCCACCATGCATTGATTATGAATAAGTATGTAATTCACTGCATCATATCATACATAATCATACATAATCATACACAATCAGGATTGCATGAACCATAGCCATCAACCACAGTGGTAACGACGACATTGATATGAATAAACAATGTAGAATAAACATCAACAAACCAACTGCCAACTGACAGACGTATACATCATGGGCAACATGGCCGCTACTATCATTTTCAAACTTTATATATAGTCCAATATTGGCTGGAACAAAAACAGTATCACTCAAGTCATTGAAGGCTGGCGGCTGGTTGGTTTGTTCAGGTGAGTACCAATGTGGCTATACCGATAGTTGATACGAGAGTAAGGCGTAGGTTTCACCTGTGGTTCATCGGGTCCAACTTGCAACCCGGGGCATCAGTACAGCACGGCTACCTGCGAAGGTAGCGGAAGAAACAATGATGCTGACTAGTGAACACTTGCAGTAGTTTCTCAGCATCATTCCAAGTGATTCTCGAGGTTTACCCACAGAGAGAATGCCCTCAGCAAAGGTTGAAGTACTTTGTATGCTCATTATCCTCTGTTGTCAAACATGATTGATGGTTATCACTGCTATCCACCCACTATTGATGGTTATACCCCCCACACAACGTGAAGCGACTCCGTTGACCTTACTAATTTGGAAGCTGCGCCCTGGTCACGGTGCTCTGGCTCTGCAGCCTTTCTGCCACATTGAACAATCATTTCCCCAGTCGGATTCAGTGGAACTGATCAAACATTTGGCTATGGGTCAAGCAGTTAACCAACCAACTAATGGTGCTTAATAACCACCAAGAATAAGGGAAAACAAGCTGGTTAATGATGGGGGAACCAGGGGTACAGTCAAACATTTGGTGGTTTCTGAAAATAGGGAACCTCCAAAAATGGCTGGTTTATAACTACTAATGATTAATATTGGATGGTTTGGGGTCCCCCATTTTGAGAAACACCCAATTGGATGAAGCTCCAAACAAAATCATGGCTGCTACCATCTGGTTACACCGCTCCTGGTAGCTCCTCGCTGCGACGGTCCGTGGGGTGAGACTGAGCTGATGACTCAGCTGAATCCCATCCCTCTTTGGGGCAGGAACTACGCGTCCCGGAGTGGTCCTTCTCGATTTGTGCGTGTCATTCAAGGTGCTATCCCCCACACGGTACCAAGGCATTTACATTTTTGAAGTTTTTATTTCTCCTTCATCCCAGGAGATCCTCAGAACTCGGCTTTTTGCTCTTAGTTCTGATCCTATTGTACTGCTTCCATGTGGCCAAGCGGGAAGTGTCTAGCCACACCCCTTTATAAGGATATTGGCATACCCCTACCATCAGTTAGATGGCCCCTGACATTTCGACAACTTCTTCACATGAAATCACTTGGGTGCATAGCATCCCTGGCCACATCACTCCCAGGTTTCACGTGACCAAAATAGGGTGCCCTTTATTGACCTAAAAGATTGTGCCCTGACAGTTGTGCGACCGCAACTTTCAACTGATCGTAACGGACCTTCGGTGTGGTTGATCCTCAAAAGATGCAAAACCAAATGGTCAGCCTCACATGATATGGTAACCTTCCCACTGGCGCCACCACTCACAATTGCACGGATTACTTCATCCTGCCTTAACGGCATGTTACACGCCCCAGTTCCACGCAAGCGTTTCGCCCAGTGACATCATTTGCGCTTTGTAGTTGTCAGGCACATCTCCTGCAACAGCAGTTGAGTTCCATCCTCAACCCAGCCACCCAGCCGCACCCCACCCCAACCCCCAAGCCACAGCATCTCCCCAGCCACCCAGGACCAACCGTGCTTAGCTGTGGCGGTCCTGCCAGGATGAAGTGATCCAAGGTGGGCCCCTCCATCCGCTCGAAGACCAAGGCCACTTCCCCTTTCGCTGGAGCCAGGTATGCACCGTAGAAGATCACCTGGAGCCCCGGTGATGGACAGGGTCACGGTGATGGTGGCGTTGCGCCGGTATGGCAACGTATGGTGATGTGATTCATGCTATGTTCGCTTGGGATTATCCGTACTTTGATCCTTGCTATCGAAATCTTACAAACATGAGTGGTTCTTCCCCGACTGGTAAATCACGAGGAAACCTTTAGTGCCAATCCACCAGCCTGCCAAAATCAGACTGGATCTGCATCAAGTGCAAACAACAGGAAAGCTACATCGGAACATCTGGGAAGGTTTTTCCTCCGTAGGAGACTCCGGACAACCGGAAAAAAGAATCCAAGGAGATCTGTCAAATGCTGAACAACAAAAGGAACAGGTGGTTCACATCATCAACATGGTTGTGGTTAAAACCCTGTAACTTTTTTGAGCATCCGCCTCCGCCAAATGTGCAGAGTAGTCTTTTTTGGGATGTTCACCAACACCATTGTTGGTTGGTTAGTATTGACCCATAGCGATATTGCAGGCGCTGATTGTCTTGTCCAGTATGTAGTCTCATGCAGCCTGCATGGAACCCGCCAATCATTGTGAAATGAGCGTTTGCAACGACCACGGGCCATGCAGAATCAATGTTTCACATTGGAGACCCAAGGCTGTTGATAGGTTTGAGTGGCCGGGTTGAGGGTAAGGACCGGTTTAGAGGGGACACAGCGGGGTGATGCAAAACACACAACACCAAGTATTCCGCAAGCGGTGCTTGTCATTGAGGGAGCAACCATAACAGGAGCGGTAGAAAAAGCATGAGCAGCCGCTGTACTCTAGTACAAAATTCAATGGTAGGAGCGGTAGGAATTGAACTATTCTTACTAAGAATGCTATAAATGAACAAACCCACGACGACTACTTCTACTACTCCTCCTACTGCTACTGCTACAGCTACCGCTTACTACTACAGCTACTACTGCCACCACTGCTACTGCCACTGACACTGCTACTGCTACTGCTACTACTCATGATCCTGGTGAGAAGTTGAACAAGTGAGGGTTGCAGACGTCCTTGCTATCAGCCATCCGCTGCATCGTGGTATCCGAGTAACGATGTTGGGATGCCTTGCAATGCGCAACATCCGAAGCTCCTGTGGCCATGCAATGGGGTCTATGGTGATTCATGATGACAAAGGGTGCATTTGTCTCAAAATAGTGGACCCCAAAATGGGTGGTTTGTTACTATAAATGGTCAATTGTGGATGATTTGGAGGGTTCCCTATTTCGAGAAACACCCAAAGATGATTAGGAATGGTGAATGACGAATGATGGGTAGTGGGGATGAATCATGGTTATTTTTTGATTTTTATGGACTAATATGGATTAATCATGACCACAGCAACATGATAATCTTCTTGTGGTGTCCAGGCACCGTAAATGTTTCCATGCACTCTGGGACTGCAGCAATGTCGAGCCAGTCCAAACGTAACTATTAACCACCATGATAAAGCACCATTAACCACGATTGCGCACCGTTAATTCACTACAGAACACCATAGACATCCAGGAAAAACCACCTCCACTAGCAATGACTGACCACCATCACCATAAGAGAACCCATAACTCCCAGGCACGCCGCCGGAGTTTCGTGTTTGGAGTCTCCTGCAGGTAGTCGATGAGCAAGGCCGCTGCGGCAGTAGCCTCCTGTCCTGGCGCTGGGTGATGTCTTGGGCTTTTAATGATAACCCAAAGTGACTGAAAGGTAACTATTAATGTAGTAAATCTAGAAATATAAAGCTAATTATTCAATGTAGTAAATTAGATGTTATTTGATGTAGCTAGCTAATAGTAATTACTACATATAAATAGTAAATATATGTAGTAAAATCATAGTAGTAGTTATTTGTAGTAATGATAACCCAAAGTTATTACTTCAGTAATGTCACCTTTTCTTACTACTAATAACTAATAATAATATTACTTTAGTAATAAGATAGTATTGATAACCCAAGTACTAATTAATGGCAAGAATAGTAATGCAATGGGAATAATAAAGTAGTAATTACTATGATAATTATTTATTATAACCCAAAGTGTAGTAATAAATGTACAAAAATAGGATTAGTAAATAGTAAGAGTGATAGTAAATTACGTTACTATTTAAATTATCTATCTTTTGGAATTGTAATAAATCGTAAAAGTAAATAGTGAATAAATAGTAAATAGTGATAGTTCATTGTAGTACATAGTAAATACCAATAGCTTTTACATTTATAGTAATTGTGGTCAAAGTAAACATAGTAATAGCAAATAGTAATTGTAACTGAAATAGTAATAGGGATTGCTATAATGTTTGTGATAGCACTTATATTAACCAATAATGATACTTAAAACAATTATGATGGCGATACTTGTAACTATCACTAATTATTGCAATAAAAGTCATAGTAAAAAGTAACAGCCACAGTTACAATAGTAATAGCTTTTAAGATAGTAATAATAGCCATTACTCATAGTGATACTACTTGAAACTACTACCGATAAAAAAACACATTTTCAGTAACAATAATAGCTATTACGATATTCCTTGATTATCTATAGCCATTCTCACCACAAAAATACTATATAGAATCTGAATATTGGAAATATCTACAAATATAATGTAGTAATTCTAGTAATAGTAAAATGGAATGTAATAACAATATAGCAATGCAAGTAGAAAAGTTGTAAAATATAGATCAGTTGTGGCTACTAGTATTGAATATAAACCATACTCATTGTAGACGTAAATGATGATTAAGAAAAATAGTTCATTCGACGTTGATATAGATTTTAATGGTTCAGAATGAATAGTTTATTCAAAATTTCAACATTGCAAATGCAGTGTGCAAAAATGCTCAAACAAATAATGATGAACAAACAAATAGAACATTATTCATGCTAATGGTTGATCAGCTACTTGCTAATGAATGCTGATATCTTTCCACGGCAACCAGAATACAACAGCAACTGTCAATCCCTGGCTATCTCCGGTAGATAAATATATGATCGATTCTACAGGTTCCACGTCTTTGCCAAGTGTACATGGCGGCAAGTTCGCAAGAAATTGGTGCTGTCCCTATATGGTGGTCTCTCAGAATAGGGGACCCCCAAAATGGCTGGTTTACTACTATAAAAGACTAGTAATGGATGATTTGGGGGTACCCCTATTTTGAGAAAACACCATATGAGTGTTTCTTAGAACAGCAACCATACAAAATGGTCTGTACATTATACCAATAATGAGTAAGATACAGGATGACAACTGGGGGTACCCCTATTTTTAGAAACCATGATTTTTCAGGGTGATTTCGCAGATCAAATTGGGGCTGGTTGATCAACAGCGCATCTCACATGATGAAACAGTGGTTTCTTGATCATGATCAGTTCGTACCATTGCCATGATTCACCATGACCAGTAGCAAACCATTATCAACCATCACGAACCATCATCAACCTTTATTAACCACTATTTGCCATGGATTTGCAAACCTTTATTAACCACTATTTGTCTATTTACCTTCATTAACCACTATTTATCAACCTTCATTAACCTTCATGATAAGCATCCATGAAGTAACCAGCGACGTTGGCATCGAACCCGCAGGGCCACGGCACGTGGACGTTTGCAGCGCTGCATCGAACTGGATCCACGCCTTCATCGGTGCTGAAGCTCTTCCGTGGCAGCTTCACAGCCACATCGGCTCCACCTCGGTGGAGACCACCAACGACAACGAGGCTCGAAACAGTGGGTAGCTTCAATGGTTCCAACTACTACATAATTGGGTGCTTCTCAAAATGGGGGACCCAAAAAAAATGGTTGATTTATTGCTATAAATGACTAGTGCTATGACTAATAGTGGATGATTTTGGGGTACCCCTATTTTGAGAAACCACCGGTTCTATAATGTTTCAATTAGTTACCTAATGAGGGTTAGCAACAATGGGTATTCAATGGGTTAAACCCTAATAGCTACATATGAGGTAGTTTAGTTTAACTAGGTAATTAGCTTCTATAATGGGTGGCTTCATTGGGGTTCTAACCTTATAGTTAATATTCTAGTTGTTTTAGACATGCAAAAAACTTCAATGGTTCGAAGCGTACAGATACTATATATAGGTAATTAGTTTGAGTCACTGGTTAGTAGAACCAAGGTAACTATTGACTGGGGTAGCTTGAATAGATATGTAGTAGTGAGCCTTATAGCTGAAAAAAACCTTATAATTAGAACGCACCTTCAACTACTAAACCTTAGTACCTCAGGTAGCTTGAACTCGAAGGGTAGTTCTAACCCTGCAAGGACGATGAAATAGCACCCTCAATCAGCGAAGTTTGATGGTTAGTAGTGGCCAATTGATGTGAACAATTGGTGGTTCATTGGTGGCTAATGGACCTCATTCTGGGTAAGTTCATTTGTGGTCGAGTAGCGGCTAATCGATTGTTAATTACTGCCAAATTCATAGCTATGTGTAGCCAAATTTTGGTTACTTGTGGTTGTTTGTGGCCTTCATGGTCCACTAGAAATTAATGACGGATGCATGTTGGCAATGAACTGTTATTATAGGCAGTAGTTTATTGTGAGTGTGAATGTTACACACTAATTTGGATGCTCATAGTTCTCTGCATAATCAAAACATGGATGTTGAACAGTTCATAAAATCTTTTTTCGGAATTGATGGTTAGGTTTGGTTCAGAACTGGTTATGGTGCAAAAATGGCGAATTGGTAGCAGGTCACCAACGCCACTTACAACTAGCCTGTAGAAGCCCTACAATTTCAACTGAAAGAATAGCCTTCTGTTTCAAATCTGCCTCTGCCCGGGAGAAATGACCACTCAAACCACCATCCCAACCAAGCTGCAATACTTTCCTTCACACACCAGGCCGAAAGCACCTGCGAACCGTGGCAACCGCTTGGAACAAGCTTGGAATTGGTGGATGCGCAGCAAGTGTTGTTGCACGTAGCTAATAAGTTGATCAATTAGCTGTGTTTTGTTGGTTTATCAGTAGTAAATAGGTTGCTTTACTTTGCTTTACTAGGAACAAGTTGGTCTTGTTGGTTTACGATGGTTTACTACCAATACTTATAGATGGTGCAGAACTTTTATTATTTTACTATGGGCTACTACTACTACTACTACTACTACTACTACTACTACTACTACTACTACTACTACCACTACCACTACCACTACCACTACCACTACTACTACCACTACCACTACCACTACCACTACCACTACCACTACCACTACCACTACCACTACCACTACCACTACCACTACCACTACCACTACCACTACTATATAATTCAGGAGTTGATTGCTTTGTAATCTCAGTTGCCTAACAATGGCTATGCGTGAATGATAAGCTGAAACATGTCAACCGACAGCGAACGGCGAGCTGGCTAGCGCTAATCATCCAACATTGACACATCTTCCATGACTCCTCGTTAGATTCGCGTGAAACAAACAAAATATTTGCAGCACTTGGCTGTGGGTCAAAACCCTCTACCCCTGGTTCCCCCATCATTAACCATTGTTTTCCCTAGTATTACTGGTCATGATCCCCCATTAGTTGGTTGGTTAACTGCTTGACCCATAGCAGTACACCGGCCAAGTCTCCAACACGAGCTTCATTTCAAGGGCCCCGCGCCTGAACCCAACATTTGATGAGGCTGCACTGAGAGGTTCGCAGCAGGCACCAGCCAGTGCTCCTTCTTTCCCAACTTTTCAAGTTGTCCTCGGTGCCAAAGGTGCGGCAAAATGAGGAAAGTGTGGCATCCACATCTAAGGCAAGAGGGTCAGCTATGGCACGGATCAGCATTGACAACATGTTTACTCAGAGACTGGATTCATTTTTGGACGCTCAATGAAAATTACCAGCAAAATCATGGAGCACCCGCTGCACGCCATGGGTACTACCCAGTGCCAACAAAGTTTCAAGGTATTTAATGGGAGTATTCCTTTGGATTAATACTCCTGATGCATACCTTGAAATGATGGGTATACTTGAATAATAGGATAATCTAAAATTTCTATCACTTCGGAGTCTTTGGCATGGGCTGTAATTAACACCCTGCAATCCAAAGTGTTGATCAGTTTATCCGACTCCTCCGTTGGGCCATTCCATGGTGTCTGCGTGATCCCAAAAATCATTCATGCATCCATGTTTGTGTGTGATAGTTTCTGAATTACGTATGCCATAATGACTTCCATATTCAATGGATGAAAGTAATTAGTGTGTACATACCCATCGTTTAAAGAGTACTTCACCACTCATGAACCACTAGTCAACCACCAAACAACAATCTCTGTGCTTCCAGTTACCAGCCAACAGTAGGTAACAAGCTGGTCTGTACCATTTAGTTGTAACTGGGGTTGCTTGCCCATCTAGAACAGGCAGTTTTTGGAGAGAACAAGCGGCTTCACCAGCATTTCAGCTCACCGAAACTCCGTAAGGTCGTCAAAGCATCTAAACAACCGCGACCGCAACCAACCAGGACATGTTTCTAAGTCATCTGGGTACCCCCCGCTATCATCCAGTTGATCAACCATTTGCAAAAATAAACCGACCATTACTTGGGGTGCCCCATTCGAAGAACCACCATGTGTGTTACTACAGGTGCACCCAATTTCAACCCATTATTGACATTTTGTTCACTAGTTATCGTGATAACCAAGCATATCAACAATCCTCATTTTCTGCCCTGCAGGATGGCTTCAGCCAACCACCCACCCCACACAGTCACAGTGCAAGGCCAAGGCGCGCCAGGCCTCGCCAGGCTTGCTACCGGCGAAGATCATGCCTGCTGGGAAAAGGATTTTCATGTGATGAAATGACTGGTAATTTGTGTAGGGAATTGATGGGATCTTCATGGATTTTCTCAGGAAACCATAAGATTTTCATGATTTTTTGGTGCCCAGCTATCCCTGAACTTTCCACATCTCAGGCTCGGGACAAGTGAAATTGGGTCAATAATCCTTGTACTGCTTGGTGGTTTCAACCTCTATGACAAACAGAAGTCAACCAACCATTTGTATCAATTTGTTAATAACTACTTACAGAATGTTTAAAACCATCAAGCAGTTGTACTTTCCATGGCAATCGTTCAACCCCCATGGCTTGGAGTACCAGCTTACGCAATGCAACACCCATCCGCGCAAAGGAGGGGGTTCCACGCTGGTTGCCCACCACCAGCACGACCACCAGGAGCTTTGCATGTTTGAGGCGTCGCATGGAAAGGCTACATTGTAATATCATTCCTCTAACATGGCAGTGAGTCAAAACCCTGTACCCCTGGTTCCCCATCATTAACCATTGTTTTCCCTAGTATTACTGGTCATGATCCCCCATTAGTTGGTTGGTTAATATTGACCCATAGACACATGCTCATGACAAATTCTTCTGGATCATCAGCACTCTCAACCTCGCCCCAGGTAGATTCAATCAGCTCTGAAATCTCCACTACGCCCAGCGAAATCGCCGCCCGTGTTGCCAGAAGCGGTTAGGCGGCTTCAGATTTTCCAAGCTCCGAGTCCTCATAGACCTGGCGAAGTGGCTTGGTACCATTGAGATAGCACCAGAGGTAACCATGGAAGTTTCGATGGGTAACTAGTGGTTACTAATGGTTACCAGAGTGCTGAGTATTGGTTACTGGTGGTTACTGGTGGTTACTAGTGGTTAAATGTTCTATGGGCAAGTGTGGTTACAATGCTTACCACTAGTGGCTTATGAGAGTTTTTCATAGGGGGTAATAAGCAGCTATAGAGTCTACAACCGTTAGCCACGGCTAATAGTGAGCAAAAAGAATGGTCAAACAACTACTGGTTGGTGGTTGGTCAGCACTCCGTCATATGCGCGAGTCAATCAATCACTCATAGCAACAGTGGTGAAAATAAAACAATTCTAAAACCACAATCAGATTGATGTATAGCCTTGAAGTGTGGTTGCTAAGCACTCACTAGATCGGATGAACATCTTTCCATAGGTTCTCCTGGTCGTGAATCACCTGGGTTGGATGGCTGCTGTTTGAGGCAACTGCGATTTCTTGTCGGCAGCTATCTATCCCTGTTATTGTTGGTTGTCCCCACTATTACCAGCCTCAATTATATATTCTCCGCGAACCTGCAACCATCAACCATCTGGCAACCACGCCTGGTATCACATCAACAATCATCAACCACCATCGTATTAACCACCGCTTCCGACTACCAACCAGGAACTATGACTATAGTTCATTGCCATTATCAAGCATAGGGGCTGGAGCTGCTTTCATGATCATCATGCTTTTCTCTACAATAAATTATTTCCCATTGTTTCCCTTCTCTTAATCATCGTTTCCCCAGTGACCAATATTCTCAATGGTTTTCCCCGCTATTTACCACACACGCACACACACACCA
Source organism: Symbiodinium kawagutii (assembly GCA_009767595.1). Taxonomy (NCBI): domain Eukaryota; class Dinophyceae; order Suessiales; family Symbiodiniaceae; genus Symbiodinium; species Symbiodinium kawagutii. Next base: position 190,929 of record VSDK01025482.1, on the reverse strand, counting down.
TTGACACAAGTCACCATCATCATCAGCACTTTGGCAGCCGGTTTTGCTGCTGGAGCCTCAGCCTCTGGCAAAATGCCCAGGAAACCGCCACTGGACACTCTGACGTTCTCCTTCGCTGAGCGACGAAAAAAGGCTGAGGGGACTCAGTTTTCAGTTGGCGGTTTCTCAAAATAGGGAGGGAACTGGAACCCAAAGTTATGGTTGGTTTACCACTTAAATGATTACAAATGGATGATTTGGGGCTACCCCTATTTTGAGAAACACCCATTTGGAAGGAATCCTCCTACTGGGTCCGAGCGCAACATCAACTTCAGCCTGGAGACTAGCATCTTCCACTTTCCTCTTGGCGGTCCCCCTAATCAACCACGAATAACCATGCTTAGTCACAGTCATTGAAAACGCATGATTACCCTCTTGCATGGCTCTACTAGATCATGGGCTATGTTGGTGATTCTATGCGCCAAAGACTTTGAATCATGGACCATTTTGAAACATCAACCACCAACCATCACGAAGAAGCATCAACAACCATCATCTACTAGAATTCCTCGTTACTATTGCACTCTGGTAAACTAGCATGGTCGCATGGTTAAAAAACACCATGAACATAGCCGGTTTTACCTATCGAGACTGAATCAAGACTGATTGTTTCAGCGCATCAACCGCCATCAATCAACAATCAACCAACCTTTCACCCTTGCTTTCAACGATTTGTTCCTGACGATAGTTCCCCATCATCCCAACCACTTGGCTATGGGTCAAGCTATTGATCAACCAACTAATGGGTGATGTCCACACAACAATAGGGAAAACAAGCTGGTTAATGATAGGGAACCAAGGGTACGGGGTGAACTGACCCACAGTCATTGCTTTTCAATCCAGTCATAGCCCACGCCCTCCCTTCGCTTCTGCACCACCCTCGGCCGGTCCAGTTCCAACGTCACTTGCACCGCATCGGGGGGTTCAATCTCCTGTGGCAGGGACCGCCCCAACGGCCCAACGGCTCGAAATCGTTGAAGCAACCTTTACTCACCGGGAAAAAATGCGCCAACCTATGGTGAATTGATGGCCAATGGGCAAATCAAACATCGAATTTTCAGAATTCATATGTTCGAAAATGAACTTTATGGTAAAGATCAACCATCGTCATGATCGTCAAAATGAATGCTTAATGGTGATGATTTATGGTGCATTCATTCATGAGAACTCGGCTGGAAGCTCCGCGGCTGAGGACCGAGACTGTTGCCGGTACCATCATTGACCATCGCTGAGGATGTTCGGTGACCATCAAGCATTTGTTTCTCGATGGCTGCTGACCATCATGAACCGAACCATCATAGATTTTCCAGCAAATTAGCATTATCAACTAAACAATTTGTGAATTCACCATCAAACAAGCATCAATATTGACCATATAGTCGTTTCTCCAAACAGGGAACTCCCCCAAAAATGTTTTTTAACCCAAAAATATGGCAAATGGTGGATGATAACTGGGTCCCCTATGGCTTGATAAACCACCGCATCTGGTTGGTGGCTCAGCCACCCCTATGAAAAGAAATTGTCAACCAGCCAATCATTTCTTGATACTAGGGAAATAAAGAATGTGTGAAACCACCAACCAGAAGTTGTATAATCATTATTGTTGCTGATTATTCTTTATTTTCAATCATTATTGGTGGGGTTATAAGGCCCTACAAAACCCTCGAGAGCCCCATAACCCCTATCAAACCCATTCTTACTTAATTATCAATGGTTATACCCCGTATAATCCCTATATAGCCTTATAACCCATATAACACCCTAGTAAACCCAGCCAGTTAATTAACTATAATTTGACTCACCCATGACTTGGCTCTCACAGCCGCCCTGGTACCACTGGTCCAACCGTGCCGTCCTCCTGCACTCGAACGCCCACCTGGGAACGATCACCATCAACCACTCCAAGTTGATTGCGAAATGGCGAGCTGGGGTCAAGCAGTTAACCAACCAATTTCATGGGGATTCATAACCAACAATAGGGTAAACAATGGTAATGATAGGGGTACCTGGTTTTGACCAACAGCCAAATGGTTGGCTGGTGGTTGCCCTACCAAGAGACTCTTGGCGAATAATAACAGCTGTGAATGATAAGGAAAACTAATCATTTGCCAATGGTTGTCATTTTCTGTGCTTCCCATGACCATTATAGTAGCTAAACAACCCCATGCACACTGGTAGAAACCATCTGGTCACCAAAGGTAACTGGAAGGTAAGGATTGGACCAATGGCATGAGTTGATGATGGGTTGATCAGCTGTGATCATCTGTGATCTTAATTCTGCGCTAATAATGAACCATTATTTGATTACCTATGATTTGTCCAAAAGATCACCTATCAATTATGTATATAATATTGATTGCCACAATGATTTGCAATTAAATCATCAAAATGCCAGTCGTTTGATTATGTTGTGCAATAATTGTGTATCAATAATGTTGTACCAATGATTTATTACCATTATCATCTTTCGATTGTCAATCATACATGGAGCTTAATCATTTGTGATTTCACCTCCAATCGCAGCAAACCAATTCTCGTGGGTGGCTCAAACCCTCTGAAAAAAGTAATCAACAAATCAACCATTCCAAATATTAGTTGTCAAATATAGTCAATTGTATCATTCCAAATATCAGCTGTCAAGTACTATAGTTGTTGGTGGCTCAACCATTTTCGATTGACCATACAAATCATGTCAATCAAA
>VSDK01025482.1:176775-188143 GCA_009767595.1 Symbiodinium kawagutii | reverse complement strand
ATTAACAAAGCCATGATTAACCATTGTATTAACCCACCAAGCCAAATTTCAAGTATCAACTGTTGTCAAAAAAACCCAAACATTGTTCACCGCTCTCCCCGGTAAATCAGCATTCTTGCTGGTAACCATTGTTGAAACCCACCAGCCGCCCCGAATTTCAGGCTACCAAGGCACCAAAAACTTGTCTGACTCATCCAGATGCATACAGCCTCGGTGCTGCCGAACGGTGGCGCGGGTGGTGGCGAGCGCCGAGGGTCGACGCTCGTCGCGCGATGAGCGCAGGGTCGCCCAAGGGCGCCAAGGATTTGCTGAAAAAAGCTGTGGTGTAAGGGTGGTTTAAGAATGGTTTATCTGGGTGGTAGTTGAACCACCCCATACATATATATATATATATGTAAATGATGGTTAAGTAGTGGTTCATCATGGTTGCTATCATGATTATACCTGGTTGGTGGTTGAACCACCCCGTCATGAAAAATAGTAGTCAATTACTTGGGAAAATAATCAAATGTTCCAACCAGTTAATAAATAGCATAATTAATAGTCGTGGTTAAGATCGTCAAAGTAATGATTAACATAGGAACCCTAAAAATGGATGGTTTAAACCAACAAATGATTAATATTAGATGATTTGGGAGGTCCCCTATTTTGAGAAACCTCCATATAAGAAACAAATGGTGAATGACTGGTGGCATGAATCATGCACTATAATTACACCTTCAAATTTCATAAAACTGGACCTACTCTATCAATAAGAGAAAATGCTGGCTAATGGTCATGATATGATGGAATCTGAAAGGCAGTCCGATGTCACAGATCAGACACATAGCCATCTTAGCACCTCTGACAAATAGGGCCGCATCGAAGCATTACGATGGGTTCATCGATGATATCTTTGAAGCATACATTGCGAACCCACATGAACAGAAAAAGCTACTAGGGAAACTGTGCTGATTAATACCAATGATTGTAAACAGTCGTTGTTCTGATTTTTTTACAGGCATGCTAGCAATCAACATGGGTTGGCATGATTGGTTGGTTGCTATCGTGATGGTTAATGCCAGTGTTACCCACATGGTAGTAGAGAACCAAACGGTCACTGCAGTGTTCTAGACAACCTCGCACTAGCAACTTCAATCGAAGGTGCTGTCAGTGGATGCTTGACTGTTGGCATCCCCATGGGGATTTGACAAAACAGCAAGAAGGACTGTTCGTGGCCACTTGATCCTGGCAAATCTCAGCGATTGTTGACTGCTTAGTTCACTTCTATGATCGGATGCAATGACAGAAGTTTTTAGTTCACAACATGATCATCATGTCAGTACACTTGCTCTTGTTCTTAGTCGGCTATGCTTGTGCATTGCACACCTACTATATGATTAAGGAAGGTTCTGTTTTGGATTGGATACGCCGTTCGAAACACATGTATGTCCAGCAGTAGGGTTAGTTACATTCAACTGGTTGAATGTTGAATGTTGGTGATTTGTTTGGTTTGTTCAACAGTGTTGGGAATGCCACTATTGGTGTGCTATAGAATGGCGGTTGGTAGTATTTTGAACACTGACTGTTGGTGATCGTACTATTGGTTCTCTTTCTACGGTTGTCGACTTACGGTGCATGTTCATGACAGTGCCATACAATATTGGTTGGTGGTTTTGACCCCTATGAAAAATAATCGTCAACCCACCAACCAACCAACTCAAAAAATCTGGAAGATATATGAACATGAATCATGTTTAAAAACCACCGGCCAAATCAGATATGATTTCTTCTTGCTGGTTTTTAGATTGCTAAAAGTTCAACTTTTCGTGGCTGGTAAATCAATCACATCCCGAAAAAAAACCTAAAAAACATGGCTTGGTGTGACTTCTATCCCAGTCTTATAAATTAAAAATAAACAAATCGATATAATAATATATATATATATATGTACTGTATGTGGTAAATCAACCATATCATTTTAGTGGCTGGTTACCCCGCCCAGTCTTGGTGCATGTCACCGTCGCTTCTCAGTCACAGGGACGAATCAACAGCATCTCAGCAGCAATGTCGCTGGCCCCACTTTTCCTGGGCGGGTCGTACGGCAAGGCAGGGCGGTCCGGCATGCCACGTAGGCTGCAGTTCGTGCAGTTCTGAGGGTTGATGAAGACCATCATGTCTGAAGGCACATGTTCTTTCTCTAAGGGCCAAGATGATCTCGTCACAATTGTAGGGTCATCCTAGGCCCTATTTGGCGTGGAAATCACAGGGATTTTTGCAGGAACGTGTAAGGCTGAATTTTGAGCTCACCAAAACCCAGGGATGGATCGCGACAGCCTCACACTGCAACTTAGGACTTCCTACCACTACTGCTACTGCTTCTGCTATTGCTTCTTATAGAGCATTTTTAAGCATCAATAACCAACATTAGTAGGGAATAATAACCAACAGCAATAATGTTATTAGGAATAATTACCAACAACAATAAATACCAACAATAGAAAATAATCACCAGCAATAGCAAAGCATGATATTCACCAACAATAAATATGTCATGGGGGATATTGACCAACAATAATAAGAGAGCAATGATAGTACACCAGGGTCATGAATAGAAATCAATGGTTAAAATGGCCATGTGGCCATGGGTCAATATTAATCAACTTATGGGAAATCACCAACAAATTTATAGAAAACAAGAATTACTGTAACGACGGGGGAACCAGGGGGCACAAGGTTTTGACCCATTGCCATTTGATGTCATGCGCGACTTCCATGAATCGATCCGCAGCGGGAATGGTCTACCAAACAACTCATGAAAACGGGTGGTTTGACTGCAGAACTTCCATTGGCTGCTGCTGCCATCCCTGGATTCCATCGTTGATGTTGGCTCAATATCCCCAAGCAGTGATATCATGTTATATATATATATATTTTTTTCAATATCAGGTAAACAATCGGTCCTTCCAAATCCGAATGATTGATTATGTTGATCATTTGATTCATGGCTGATGTTCCCATGCAATCGTGACTAACACTTACTAATGCATATACACTATATATACGTATATAAAAAAAATTGAATATATATATATATATACATATGCATCGTGAGATTGAAGCTTCATCCCACCAATCCCACTTTGAACCGAGGTGCAATGTGACAGGCAACATCAGCGGCTGGTTCGGAGCCAAACGCTCCACCTGCTGATTGAAATCTGCAAAGGATGCCTCGGAACAGGTGGACGCCCCGGAAGATGACAACCAGTCTCCCTGCGGGTTACAGCGCGTCGGAGACCAAGTCTCAATGCAAAACCCGCAACTGATACCATGAACAAAACGCGTGGGATCAGTGGGATCTCAAGCAACAGAATGTTGTTGGATCCTGGATCCATATTGATAACCTAACCAAAAAGATCAGCAAATAAGGAAAACCAGGGGATGGTTTGTATGGAACATGCATAAAAAAACCCAAAGTGGGGAGTGCGAGGGGCCCCATTGAGGCTTCAGCCTATATATACCATACATAAATACTTGTCAAAGTATCTATTATATATCGTCAATAATAAATATATATCAACTGTCAACAAACAATACATGTACATGCGTACAAACAATACATGTACATGCGCACAAACATATGTATATATATATATACATATGTTTGTAATGTTGTTTTTGTTGACCTTGTGAACGAGGTCAGTTTATGTTTTCTCCCTTACATACTTGTGCCGCTTGTCTCCAAGTATGTGTGTGCTTCATCATTGCACTGCGTCTATATGATAAATACACCAATGTATTCTGGCCGGTGGTGTCAAACCCCTATGAAATCTATTTGTCGACCAACCATTTGTTAATAATTACCAGGGAAAATAAAAAAAATGCTTAAAACCACTAACCAAACGCATACACCAATGTAATTGTACAGGTTTTCATGAAACATCTCCTTTTTCATTGTGCCATGGACATATCCACGTTGCAAAAAGGGGGTGCTGCTTTCTGCTGCTCATAGATCGCGCAGCCCAACAGCTAAAAGCTGGTTAACTCTGAACCATCATGCGACAGGTTCTTAGTTAAGTTAGTTAACATCAACGATCACTACTTAATTCAGCTGGTTTGCAACAATTGGTTATGCGAAACTTAACTAAGCTGGTTGAGCTATAGTTGGTACGAACGGCTTATGAACCATGACAAACATCACACACACACACACTGACCAATCACTAACTTCTTTGGCCATCGCAGCCCACCTTGGGATGACCAACCCTGCCAAGTCACAGGAGACATGATGTTGCACAGGCAGTCGCCTTCTTCAACTTTTCCGACCTCGGCGCCCGAAACCAACCGTGACCCATACATGCTGCATGACTTGAAGGAAGGCTGGATTGATGGGCAATTTGTTGAGTTCATGATTAATTGATAATCAAAGGTGAGTTCATGGTTGATGATAACTTGATAACTTTGATCAATTCATGGTTGATGATAGCTATTATCAATTCATGGTGAATTCAGGTTTAGTTACTTCATGGTTCATTGGTCACTGGTCAATCCTGTGACTTGGGTGTGCTCTACGTGCAAATGACCAAGTTAAGTTACCAATGCATGGAATCCCAAATTGATGCAATTTAACCATTGTTGAGCATTACTGTACTGTATTAAGACCAGCAGTAAGCGTTATTCACCATCATCAACCATTATTCAACATCATTAACACCACTACTAACCATTATTACCAGGTAAACATATGGCTGTTTCTCAAAATAGGGGACCCCCTAAATCATCGACTATTAACCATTTTTAATACTAAGACCAACCATTTTTGGGGCTCCTATTTTGAGAAACTACCATATGTAAACCAGCTTGGGTAATTACTAAGAATCGATGGATAAGCAAGCCTACGGCACACCTGGGATGAACCCGGGGCCACCGGCAAGTGCTCCTTCCGGTGATCCCAAACATGGATGGGTTACCCTGTGGTAGTCCCTAACCTGGCAATAGAAAATCCGTTATTTGTAGCTGACTCCCCAGGGTCTCCCCAAGGAAAGGGTGATTTTCCATTGCCAGCTTACAGTAATTTGCCAGAGAGTAATGACACCCTTTTTAGCACAACTCTTCATGGATCAATTTTGATCAGACCATTGACATCTCAGCCGACACCTTTGTTGGAGATGCCTGCCTTCAAGAACAATGACACAGCATATCGATTAGATGCTTATCATTCAGCACTTATTCACAATTTGTTCCTAACCAGTGGTGGCTGGTGGTTTCAAAGCCTATGAAACATATTAGTTAACAAACCAATAATCACCAGGGAAAATAAACCACTGGTGACAGCGGTTGACTTAATTTTCCCTGGTGATTAACGGTTTGTTTACCAACTCAACATATTAGTTAACTTAATCACCATGTCTAAAACCACCAGCCAAATTAAGTTAACTGCTGTCAGTGACCGGGTGGCATTGCACTGTCCCAGGTGATGAAGTCATGGCAGGGTCATCAACCTAGTGATCCACGGACCAACAACATTGGATGGCCAGCTCTAGATGATAGCAACGGTTCACTGGTTGCTGGTGGAGCCACCCCGTACTGACAAATATGTGCAAGTCAAGCAACCAACCAACCAATCGACCAAACGACCAACCAACTGACCGACCAACCGACCAACAGACCAACCCACCAACCGTTGAATGATACATTTTGTAAATTCAGAAATGTGAATCAAACCCCACCAAAAGTTGTTCAACCATTATTGTTGCTTACGATTCCCTGTTGTCAACCATCATTGATCGTGAAAACCCCTGTAAAACCAACCAGTTCATCATTTCTTGGCCAACCGCTGGTTCATCTTCTCTCCTTGGGCAACTAAAGGATCCCTGGCATTCCATAGACTTCCACAGCCAGTGCCGTCCGAAACACATAGGCGGCCAATTCAGGTTTCACATGAGAGATGCAAATATTGGAGCTTCCCCTCTGGTGCAAGGGCAGAACAAAGTCCTGAGAGCTGGTTGACATTGCCAAACCCTTGGAGTTTCAACCTCGAAGAAATGAGGTTGAATCACACACACACACACACACACAAAAAAAAACAAAAAGAGGCACAGCAAGATCAAGGCATTTTGCTCAGCTCCGATTTGGTGATTAAACTTTGACATGCTATGAATGATTTATGAAACAATGTGAACAACAGCAAATGGACAACAGCAGCCACAACACCGCCAACTACGACAGCAATAAGTACAACAACAGCAAGGACAATATAAGCACGAGCTGGAACAACCATATGAGACTCACCTGACATGAATAAGAAAAAAACACTGCCTTTTTGCTCACGGGATGTGACAAGAAGATCCGTTGTGTTTTTTGTGTCAGGACACACGCACAGAACTAGAACAAATCCAAAATGCTCGTCATTGCTGCAAATCACTAAATATTCAGTACCAGTACGCTTACTGTAATCTCCATAGGCTTGATACTTGACTTTTGAAACTGCTGATTACTATTATACTGCATATATTTGGCCAGCTAACATTTACCCTGAGCCAGCACAAACCAACAGGGTGATGCCAATGTTCAGGCTCGAATTCAGTATGCGTCCAGGAATTCTTGCATTCCACGCATCAAATCACGGCTGATGAACCCCAAATCTTAAATATTTTTGAGGGTTCAGTGGAACTTGAAAACTTGTGTCATTTATGAACCATCAAACAAACCATCAGAAGTGCCCATCACAAGTGCGATTACATGCGATTACCTTCAAGATTGCTTAGTCATCCTCCACTGGTAGCAGCTCTCAGCAGTGGGCGCCAAGGCACACAGGACAATCCCAGGAGTTTGTGCAGAGCCATGGACTCTTGCTGACTGCTGGCCTTCCCGGCCGGTCCCCAGTGGTGGAAAGGGGGGTTCCCAGCATCCCAAGAGGGTCCGTATTTTGGACCTCCGAAAGTTTGAAACCAAAGAAGTATGACAGCAATAGCGGTTCCTCCTACTATCATCATTACTACTTCTTCTATTACTGCACAAAAACAACAACAACAAATTACTACGACAACAACAACAACTACTACTACTACTACTAGTAATAATAATGATAATAATCACAATTAGTATTACCACTACTACTACTATAACTTTCTATAACTATGACTTCAAGTCCTCTAACGACTCCTCCCGCTGCCTGTTGCGGGGCCCGCCTGGTACAAGTAGAGCTTCAAGTTCATTCGATTGATCATGAAACCCGTGGCCTGGGAGCTACAACTCGTTCGAACAACGACTGCGGGGTTTGTTGTGCCGCTCAGTGACCATTGGCTACTGATGCAACCAACGGTTAAGTTGGTAAGTAATCATTGTTGATTGGTTCAGAGTTGGCCAATGGTTCAGAAACCATTTGTTGATGCAATGGAAGTGTCACAATTGGTAAGTTGGCCAATGGTTCGTGATTGTTTAGTAATCATTATCAACAATGCTTAATCAGACCAGCAGTGGGCAACCATATTCACAATTATCAGTATCAGCCATTCAAACAACATGCTTGACAATGGCTGAAGTTGAGTTTCTGGAGTTGTTCATCACCTATTTGCGATGCTCAATTTTTTTTCCTGCTTTTCGTGCAGGACTATGGTGAAATTATGAGTGGAAAGTTCGCAAGCAGCTTAGAAGTTAGAACTTCAAACGCCCCCGGTGTCAAGTCCATGGCCATTGCTATGGCTGAAAGGAATGTCCTGGCCGCCATCCTGGAGTAGATGATGGATATCAGTTGTGGGACCATCCTGAAGGGCAAATGGTCATGGACTACTCCAAGAGTAGTATGAGATGTTCATCCACCAAAAATGAGGGATATTCAGCATCTACTCCAAAAATGATGGGTGAGTATGGATCATTGAGTTATCAACCATCATTGGCTAATCATCAATTCACCACCACTAATCATCCATTAATTGGTAGGGATCATTGTACCCTTTCTCAGCTACAAAAACAGTTTAGCTTTCCAACACATTTTTGGTTGGCGGTAGCCTGCCTTTTTTCACATAGCCATGGCTCTGGGCCAAGGCTTTGATCAACTTACATGGGGGAGATTTACCAACAATCATGAGAAAACAGTGAATGATTTATGAGGGAAGAACCAAAGGTACAGAGTTTTAGCCCATAATTATATTCATCTGAATGTATTCTTGATATAAACGTGGCTGTGGGTCAATTCACCCTTGTACCCCGGCTGTTCACATCCACTGACCAACCTAGTCTACCTGTTGGGATGTTTATCTCAGTGTTTCTTGGATGTTGAATATTGACCAGCTCGAGGGCTGTTGACTCGTAACTGGGTATGCCGCCAGGGCAGCGAGGTCGCAGTCGTAGCGGAGCAGCTGCAGATGTGTCGAGTTCCCGATGTGGAGCAGCTGGAACATGATGAGAGGGCGCTGGTGGTGTGCGAAGTGGGTCCCACGTCCATTCTGCGATGGATCAACACTCATCTTGGTTTCTTTTCTTGAGGACTTGGCTCAGGGTTGATGCCTGATAGACCCTGTACATAGAAAACTGGGCAACATAGCGTTGTGGACACAGCATGACACAGCTGGTGCGGTCACGCAAGGTGGTGGCATGTCACGCAGCACCACCTTGCGAGACGTTCTCGCTGGCTTGGTTACCAAAGGTTAAGGGACCGAGACCTTTGAGGGACAAGTTTTTCTCAGGGGGCGTTCCTGACAGATCTTGGCGTGAGGTGAGACAGGCGTCTTGTGGCTTGATCTTGATGCATGGAGCATTCGCGATTTGTCATGGAACCGTCAGTTGTTTTGGGATGATGGTGGTTGGAAGACAGTAGAAACAAAACAGTATTGTTCATTGTTATCTCGCATCAATGATCACATGTGGTATCTCCTTCATTATTGTTTCTTGCATTCTTGTCTCTCTGATCACCAAAGAGTATCCTGATCACAAATTGTTGTCAGTAAACATGTGATGAATGAACATGGAACACAAAAGAGTACCCTTCCTGTGGCAGTGGCAAATGGCAAATCAATACATCATCGTATATCAATACATGTTGGTTTCTCAACATTCATTAACAATCATCTTGCTTACTAAACCAACCATTTTGCGGTCCCTACTTTGAGAAACCACCACATGTGGTGATCAGTGTGAAACTTCTGGTGAAGGCAGACCCAGCATCAGGAGGGTGGGCTTCCTCTGAGTTGGACGCGTGTACAGTGATTCAGTGATGTTGAGATCAGCCATTGAGGGTTGGTTGAACTCCCCAGAGTAGTCAAAAGGTCGTCAAAAGGATGAAGTTGAGTCCTAACATATCCTGATCATGGCTTGTGCAACTCAATTCGATGGGTGGAATCCGCCGGCGGTGAATATGAGACTTGGGGCGAAAAGGAGACTTGGATGCACTTGGAGAGACTCGGCCGGAGTGGAAGAAGTAGATATTGACCCAGCTAACCATGTATTCACAACTACCCATTGAATACAGTAGTTTCCAGTGGCCATGTATTCACAACTACCACCTCCCATTGGTGGTAATTTGCTCGCCATGTATTCGTTGACCGCCTTTACCAGCTCTTGAGATTGCGCAAGGCCGCTGGAGTTCGTTCTTGATTTCTTTTCTGTTCTTAAGAAATGTGAAACCTTTGGTTAATAGCCACTATTGAAGCTTATGGATAGGTCCTTCCATTGAACCAAGGATAGGTCATTGAACCATGGTTAATACTTTGGACACCCATGATGCCATGGTCACCGACTTCACCCGCGCCTCAGCCCCGAGCCCATCGCATTGCAACTCGCGTTGCAACTCAAGCTGGGGAGCCCAGCAACTGCGATGAAAGGAACCACCAGCTCAATACTAAGTTCCTCAGAGTCGCACCGAGACTGTCAGGGAGGCCGCGAGGCCATGATGTTGGGAAAGTCGTTGACCAGTAGTTGAATGTAACGTGGGTGCCAAGCCATGGTCGTGGTACCACCGGTCAACCAATGGTTACCGAGTAAAATGATCATTTTCTGTGGGTTACTGGTTACTTGATTTTTGGCACGTACCCATATGAATTGCGGTAATAATAACCCGCCAGCTGTTAGCCATATATGTATACATTGGTTGCTATTCATGGCCAGTTGCATACACAATTGCTAGGACACAAGTGACTGGGTACTTTGAAGCTCTGAGCAATCCGCAATGCGGCGACAGTCAGCACTCCCAGTATCTTCCAGTTAACTCCCAGCTAAAATTCGTCCATCAGCAGGGGACAGTGGCAATGGAAATCACAGATCTTCGGATCCGTTAATCACTGATGATTAGCAAACACAAGGTGCACTGGCTGACTTTCATTATAATCCTGCAGGCAATCCAGATGCCACCCCGGCTGAAAGGGACTGGGTTTGACAAAGCTTGGAGCTGGGTTCGGCCAATTCTGACCAGCACCAAAGCCACTTCCCAAGCATCGCTTCAGAAGCAACGGCGCTTCACACGTCCGTACAGTTCCCACGACTTCGATTGTGCTTCGTAAACGGTCAATCATCATCTGTACCAATAGAATTATATGCATATGTAATGTATGTCTATATGTACATATCTAAGTATATACATATATATATATATATATACCCAAAAGAAGATATATGTGAATGCATTAAAATAAAACAAAGAACGTGATGGTACACTGCAACGTATTTCTTTCAATAATGTATATATTGTTTACGGTATCAAAATCATATATGCAAACATCTTAACCATTTATCATGATGGTAGCTGCAACTCGCCGTGGACGGTGCTGAGCGCCCCGCTGTCCAGAGCCCGTCTGGAATCATGCTGGAATCTGGAATCGGGCGACGACCGCACTGCCAGGGCAGCATGAAGTGCTTGTGCATCATGGCACCGCATCACATGAGATATGGGGTTTCTCACGCCCTAGTGCATTCAAAAAAAATGTTGGCTATTTTCTAAAGAAAGGATAAGATGGGCGTCCCCGATTTTGAGAAACACCCACATAGATACATAGAATTCATACATATGCATCATGATATATCCATGGAATACATAGATACAAACGCAACACATTGCAGGCAGCGTTGTATCATTTGTGTATGACAGTACATGACATTAATGTGTGTAAACATTTACAACATATACAGAACATACCTAGTTGCTTTTGTATGCAGAGATCTAAATGTTATATATATATATATATATAATGAATTTAGATATAAACACATATACTCTGAGGGACCTTGGTTAGGAGGCCGGAAGGTCAAGGGTTTTTGGGCGCGAGCAGCGGCGCCACAGGCGCTTGATTTCTAAGCTCCTATTTTAGATTGGCTCACAGATTCTTAGACAATGGCAGCTGCTGTAATTTCTGGGCATGCATGCATTACATGGCTGGGAGCCCCGTCTGGGAAAGAG
>VSDK01025482.1:125392-162857 GCA_009767595.1 Symbiodinium kawagutii | reverse complement strand
GTTTGTGCCAAGCCACAACTAATGGGTAATAGCTGTAAGCCACCCAGCCCAACCAACTAATGGGTTTGTGCCAAGCCACAACTAATGGGTAATAGCTGTAAGCCACCCAGCCCAACCAACTAATGGGTTTGTGCCAAGCCACAACTAATGGGTAATAGCTGTAAGCCACCCAGCCCAACCAACTAATGGGTTTGTGCCAAGCCACAACTAATGGGTAATAGCTGTAAGACACCCAGCCCAACCAACTAATGGGTTTGTGCCAAGCCACAACTAATGGGTAATAGCTGTAAGCCACCCAGCCCAACCAACTAATGGGTTTGTGCCAACCCAAAGGATAACCAATGGGCCCTGCCAAAAAATGATCGCTGCACTAGGAAAAAAAGCCGTTTTTTGGTCTTGAAGTATTGGAGCTGACTACAATGGTCAGTGTATTTGTTAACCCAAGCAGCAGGGGGTAATTCAGTGGATCACAGCAACAGGAATAGAAGTAGGAGCAGAATTAGCAGAAGTAGAAATCGAAGTAGTGATCGTGGTCAGTAGCAGTAGCAGTAGCAGTAGCAGTAGCAGTAGTAGTAGTAGTAGTAGTAGTAGTAGTAGTAGTTGTTGTTGTTGTTGTTGTTGTTGTTGTTGTTGTTGCTGGTGGTGGTGGTGGTGGTGGTGGTGTCATACCATGGTAATCGCTATTGTCAGTGTGTCATTTGCTGTTACCCGTTGCGAACGGTACCATAGAGGCCATCAAGGAAAACATCACCCCGTACACAAAAGCAACACCCTGTAAGAGGAGGAAAAACCATGGTCGACACATTGATTCCAGATCTTAGCTTCAAACAGTTTGCATTTTCCACGGAATGACTTTTCGATAGTTGGTTGATTAACCTGCATATTTTGGGATGGCAGAAACACCACCCGGGCGGTTGATTGGTTGGTTCGTCCGCTGGCAGGTTGGTAGGTTGGCTGCTTAGTTGGTTGGCTTCTTAGTTGTTTATATCTGGTTGGTTTGCAGTCATTTGTAGTGATAATAATAGTTCCCAGTAGTAGGATAATGCCAGTAATCAATACCGCTATATTCGGCTGCTAATCACGCGGCTACGAAGATTATTACTACTAATCATGAGTCCCAAATTTCATTTACTATAATCATGACGTGATTAACAACTACAACTATTACTCATTTGACTAGCTAAAACTGGTTGAACAATTGATCACTAATAGCTGTGCACTATCAATCATTATTAGTCCAAAATCTAAAAGGCTAAACCTATTAATCATTTCATTCAGCTATATATATATATGTAACATTCGGGTATAAGCCAAACTAATGGCACAAAACCAATGGGTCAGCTTCGTTGATGGGAGATCTATAAGTGAAATGCATGATTTATGATGGTTTGTCATTCACAGGGATAATCCATGAACCATCAAAAGTGAGCATTCACTGACCACATCAAAGCATCATCAACTCAATATTCTTTTTGAATAATGATTGACTGACCATGGCTAGCCAAATTGTATTTTCTCAAAATAGGGGTCCCCAAGATCATCCAAGTCATCTATCCATTTCTAGCAATAAACCAGCCATTTTGGGGGTTTCCCTATGGCTTGAAAACCCCCCGCAGTGGTTCATCATGGCGAATCGTCCCCAACGCGCGTGCATGGGAGCTGACCGTCCCAGCGAACCTCGAAGGGAACACTCAGATTGGTTATACCCTGACAAACCTCGGTGATCGCCAAGTCAATGGTAGTTTCCCTACGCAACAGACGTTACCACTGGATGAAGCTGTTTTTTCCTGGTTGTTGCCACTAGTAGGGTTTTAGTCGGGAAACTACCACTGACAACTGTGAAGAAACAAAAGAAAACAAGGCTTATTCATGGTCTAACGGGATAAATGGATTTGTTAACATTTTAAAGGGAAAACAAGGGGGTTATCAATCCTGGCTTACCATTCATGATCATTAAACTGCTTGGATAAGGGGAACCACCATGGATAACCCTCCATATTAACCATGGTAGTTGAATTTGTGATTCCCATCAAGGGACCATGGTGAATAGTGGTAGTTTCATAGCGGTAGTTTTCCTAATAGTCTCTGGTTGAGATTCAGCTTGTCTGGGCCCAAGGCCGGCATGAGCTCGGGTGAAGTCTGCTGCAAAGAACTCCACAGCCCACATGGTAATTTGATTATCATTAAACTGGTGAAGCGGTACCGACATGGAGAAACCCTGGTGATAGAGTTGAGGATCAACAAGAACTATGGGTTCAATCATGGGTCAGTGACGAGCTATGTTGTATATTTATTGAAATTGTGTAAATGATAGCGTAACTAATCATGAGTCAATAGTCAAGATAGACGACAATGCTCCAATCATTAATCATTATGACTGACCATGAAGTATGAAGAGTGATTGAATTAATATTCTTGTCTTTCATTTGCCATTGACAATTGATAATGGTTCATAGGCCATGCATGATGAATCAATAGTGATGAAGGATGGTGCATAGGTGGGTCATTGCCAGGTCATTTGCCAAGAATAGCAAAGTAATGGTCATAAATTTGTGGGCAATAACGGGCTTCATGTTGGTTGGTCGTGGTTGACAATGATTGATAATGATTGATACCGGTTTCAAAACGACAACATGTCACAATGATGAATCACAATAAGGGTGAACTTCCTGGTTCAACTCAAACAATCTTTAACTACCAACCCCTAGTTGTTTGACAATTATTATTGCATATGATTCCCGACTATTAATCATGATCAATGGTTACCCCTAGACAAACCCTTGTAAGACAAACCATGTTGTAAGGATCGCATGGCTTGACCATGATTGCTGCCTCGTATTAATGCTTGTAACCCCTATAGTCGCTTAGTATCCTCTATTATGAGATACAACTTCTAATTAACGACTATTAACCATAGTTAGCCATAGAAAATCCAATGTTGATAACCCCCATATACTTAACATGTTTGGAACCACCAACCGAGTGACAACGTTTGGACTTTTTCCGCTTTCAGCGCTCCTGACTGATTTGGGGGTTCTCAACAATTACAACCGGTGGTTGATGATAGCGGATGACCATGATGATAGTATATGGTTATTGATAATACCAGTGTTCTGACTACTGTCAATAACAACCAAAAATAATAATAGTGGATGCTGATAGGGGACAATAACTAACAATAAGACCTATATGGTGATTTCTCAAGTCATCGAGGTAGCCAAAACTAGTTGTTGCTTGACTACAAATTATTATTCATGGATGATTTTTGGGGTCCCTTATTTTGAGAAACACCAATTCAACAAAATAGAACCATAGCACTTACCAAACCATGATAGCTAGTCATGTAAATTCTTAATCATATTTAGAGTTGAAACATTTGATAGTGGACTAGTGAAATGACTACCTATCGTCAAACATGACATAACATGAATTTGAAACGTAACACTGTCGCCTCCCCCGGGGATCGCTGGCCCAACAGTCACTAAGAATCAGATTGAATCTCGGAGCGAAACCTCCATACTAAGTTCAGATCTTTCTTTGACAGGCTTACCCAAGCCTTTAAAACTAACTTCGATGATCATCCCACTAATTGCAAAATTAAAGTCTTGGTGGGACGGCCCTAGTTTGCCTAGTGAACTCGCTTCAGTGCGCAATGTGAACGAACCTACTTCACAATTGGATCATCCATCGAGGAAGAGTTCATTCAGAGCGACATGAGTTCTCACTGCGGGGCCCCATTCTTCGCTTGTGCTACCAATATGGCGGATTTCTCTTCTGATCTACCGGATCGTACCCTCTCTGTTAAATTCACCCCGAATTACCAGCTATAGCTACCCGATGGTAGATACTCACCTAATCTCACCTGGCGAACTGGAAAATTCGGCTTGCGAGGACCCTAGGAGTATCATGTAGGCGCTGTGGCACAGGGGGAAACCACCTGCGTTGCCCAAGTAGCCAGCATCAAATTGATGAGCAAAACCATCAGCAGCTCCAAAAGAGCTGGGCGATGTGCCAGAAATTTCAACAGCCTAAGCAGTCGAAGAGTGACTGGTGCAGTGTTTCATATCGTGACTTCTCATCAATAGGATTCACCAAAAGCAGTTGGTTCATTCCCTATAAATGGTTAATATTTGGATGAGTTGGGGGGCCCCTACTTCGCGGCAAAGCGTTTGGATGGCTGTGACATCGTATTGGTTGCAGTTGGCCCCTAGCCATCTCTGGGAACCCGTGGACGAGATTTCTTACGGAGGTGAGTGCATCATTGAGAACCATTAACCACTGAATGCTGAATCCCTCACCTTCCAGTTACCATTGTAGTAGGTAACCAGCCCCAGACTATAATGGCTACTATAAATGATGGCAATGAGGATGCTGATAATGAGTTTCCTCGTTCCACACCATGCTATTCTTACGCGCAGACCCCGTGGTTTGCCCGGAGGGCAAACCACGGCTGTCTGTGCGAGTTGAACATTGCTCGAAGAACCAGTGAGAAACACTGGCTATACGCAGTGATTTAGGGTTTAGGGTTTTAGCGTTTAGGTTTTAGGGTTTAGGGTTTTCAGGTTTTTTAGGGTTTAAGGTTTTAGGGTTTGGGGTTTTAGGGTTTTAGGGTTTAGGGCTAGGGCTTCTTGATGCTCAGAGTTTCAAAACAAAGGGCCTGCGCAGGGTTTTGAACAGTTGACGAGACTCACTTCTGGGCAGGTCTTGTGGTCACGGGCAAACCATAGGGTCTTGCCGTATTCTTAGCTAGGTAATGCTTAGCAAAAAAGGATCACTCAAAAGTCATGCTTCTCTACGGTCTTTCCAGGGGTCCAGAAGCGCCCAACCTGTAACTCTCGAGTCCATTCACTGACACCATCTGCTGAGATTGTAGGCCAACATGTATCCACTCACCAACTTGTTGCTGCTTTAGACCGCTACCCGTAAGGTTCGTTTACACGGTTTGCAACTTCATGCAGACCTGTTTCACCTTGGTTTTCCCTGTTCACAAGTTAATACACCTGGTAGATGCGAAACCCTGGCTGGAAAATCTACCGTTTACAGTTTGCAGCTGGGTTTCCTGGCACAAAATTCCCGGTGAGTTTTCCACTTGCATCAAGGGCTTCGCCTTTATCAGGTTTGGTAAATCATAAGTTCTTCAAACCTCCCGAAAAAGGAACTAGAATTGCGATAGAGCAGCCCCAAAATTTCGCTGTTTCAGGGGTGTGGGAGGGATTCGACAACCACCGTACATTAGGTATTTCACTCAGCCCTCTGAGAAATCCCCAGCCCCATTGAGTCTCTGAAACCGATGTGCAAAGCAGCTGTTGGACCTGGTTTCTGATGGCTATTCCCAAATTAGTTTTTGGCGGTTTCAGCCAGTCAACCACCCCACTGTTTTAAAGGAATGATTGAAACTTCATGGCTGCCATGGAAACGTGGCTATCGACAACCGGCAACGTAGGTGTGAACCGGTCTTTCCTATTTCTCTTGATTTTATACCATTTTCCCGACAGTTCCTGACTGTTTCTTTGTGGGTCAACCAGCTATATGCAGTTGATGCACAGCCCGCCATCTTGGAAATCATTCCCATAATCTGACGTTAACACCTCATTTGAGCTGTGATTCTTCGCTGTCATGATCACCTCTTACCGTTAGTAACCATGATGGATAATCAACCATGATCAAGTGATATCATTTTACTGACATTGATCAATTTATGAACCATCCGTTGTTAGCGCCGTTACTCTATCAACCATGATCAACTGTTACTGACTGTTGGCTAATCATTATCAGCTAGGATCAATTGGGACATTTCTATCATATCTGCATGTCATGTACTTACTCAAACCACCTCCAGCTGGCCCAAAAAGTTCCCTGCGAAGGGGAAACCATCGATGGCCAGGTGACACGCAGATCGTCAAAGGGCAAACGACTGTGACACATCTGCACAACAGGATGGCCGTACAGAGAACTTCATGTTCCTGCAGCGACAAAGGCCCGCCACGGGCGCTGTGAGTCGTCGATAGGGCAAATCATCCGCGTATCTGAATCAAAGACTCAGGAATACTCGGAAATGATTATCAAACATTGTGGGATGATGTAACGGGTGAGGCGAAAGCATTACTCGCTGCTAAGATTCTCCATGGTGATTCATCCTGTGTGTGCGCCAGTTGTATGAACTTCCAGGGGTTGGCTTTTCATAAAGTCATATAAGCATTATAGCCCCGTCAATCATATAAATTAAGCATATCAAGGAATCATTTGCTATCAATCATCATTGATAATGTCAAATCATCACTTATCATAATCAATCACTATGAATGGTCCTTTTTCTAAGGGAACAAAACACCACGAAGCACTTGATCCTCCAATAGCTTAACCGCCACCAAGATACCACTGGGCGTGGGCTGAGCATGGAGAAAGCAATGAGGATGGTGCTGAGGCCGAAAACAGTCCTGCCGAGGTGCGGGAAGGTAAGTTGGGCTTGCAAGCTGTAGCTATACATATATACATATATAGATACATTAATATACATTCTAGTATACATATATATATATACATATATTTATATTTATATGAATATATTCAAAGACAGATTCATATGAATACACATAAAAAAAACACATATATATATATATATATATACTTATACACAAACAAAGACAAATACATATCCAGGGTTCTACATTTTGTGTGTCTAGTCATACAAAGGTTTCTACAAAAAGGTTTGCAACATTGAGCAACATTTAGCAACGACAAAAAATTGGGCTCTTGTTTTTCCCACCTGGAAATGGATATGATTTGTGCCAGTGTCGAGCAATATTCTTAACCCGAACAACAACCAATTGCAAATAACCAACTTCCACCACTAACAGCGCCCATGGAAATCCAAGCTAGTTGGGTTACCCAGGATCAGCTGCTGCGGCGAGCCACTGGCAAACACCATGCCATGCTTCACCCAACAGCCATCCTCACGGAACTGAGAACTGCTCTGACAATCCAACCTGGCAAATTTTTACACCAATCAATGATGGCCTTCAAACTAAGGTTCTTAGATTTCCACATTGTACTGTATTTACTTGGAGTCTCGAACAACACCTTTTTTGGGGGGTCATTCGAAAGAATTACATTCTTTTTTGCAAACATCTCTTTGCTCAACAAACTATACAAAATCATTTCTTGTATTTGGCGAACTTGCATATTGTCGCTGAGAAAGGTATATGTAAACCAATGTCCAACAAATTTCTCTTAACACACATGAGTTGATACCTTGATATTTCAATATTGGTTGTGGTTGAAGCAGGTGCAGGTGACAACACGTTTGGTGGAATGTAGCCTGCTCACCTCGATTCTCTGATTGTCAGAACTGCTAAAGGATTGGTACTAAGACTAATCAACTACTGCAGGGCTCATGGCGCGCCAGGATACGAGTCAACCCCCCCCCCAAAAAAAAAAAAAATATATATGTATACCTAAATAAATGAACAATATAATAATTAATAAATATATTTATATGTGTGTGAATATAAAAAACATACATACATATAATAAATACTGAAATAAAAAATATATGAATATTTAGAAAAAAACAAAAAAATACATATATAGATATATAAAAGTAAATATATATTTATGGAAATGAAAACACACAAACCCAGCCTCTGTGCATTAGCTTGTCATGGTGCCAAGGACAAAAGTTTTGAGAGCAAATCAACGGCCCTGCGTCTGACTGTGCGTAACCTGGCTGGCAATCACCGATTAACAATGCTGCGCGATTCGCAAAAATTGCTGCCGTTCATTGCCCATTGGCTAAAAATAATTGGCGACCACTCATTAACCATTATTAGGTTATTAGGCATGGTTTGTTAACCACTAGTAGCTATGAATATCCATTGGCGACCACGGCTACTTAACCACTGGTAGCCAGTAGTGGCTATCAATGATTCACCAGCATTAACCACAATCAACCACTA
This sequence comes from Symbiodinium kawagutii, assembly GCA_009767595.1. Classification (NCBI taxonomy): domain Eukaryota; class Dinophyceae; order Suessiales; family Symbiodiniaceae; genus Symbiodinium; species Symbiodinium kawagutii. The sequence continues at coordinate 154,902 of VSDK01025482.1, read as the reverse complement.
ATCAACCAATCAACTAGAATCACAACGGCGCTATGAACCAGCATTAGCCATCAATCTACCATATGGGTGTTTCTCAAAATCAGAAATGCCAAAAGTGGTTGGTTTATTTTTTAAAAAAATACTACGGATTCCTCGATCCCTTCACAGTTTGCCTCCTAAGAAAGTTGATCATCTAGGGGTCTTCCTATTATAAAAAAACACATTGAGCATCTTTCAAGCATTCCCTAGCCAATTACCAAGGCAGCATGCGGCCCGATTGAGCTCTGTCTGTAAGCATTATCTAGCCATGACCTAACCATTATCGAACCACTATTCACAATCTAACCATTGACCATATCTGATCGTATAATTTACATAAGATCATTACTATACTATGGTTCAGTTTACCGTTGTCTGACCACTTTGAACCATTCACCATCAATTGTCCACAAAATCAAGCATCCCTATGCTTCCAGTTACCATAAAATAGGGGCCGGTAATCAGTTCTGATTTCTACCAGCTCGTTGTAACTGGGGTTGCTTACCTACAAAACTTCATGCTGACCCTAGTGACATAGTCTAATAATCATTATTGCTTAATTTCATAACTGAAAGCATCTGGCAACATCGAACCATTACCAGCTGCACAAAAACCAGTGTTAACCATCAGTTTTCCACAGAATTGAGCCATTCTCCAACCATCATCTAACCATTCTGAAGGATGCTGCGCGGGTGCCCTGCCCCTCCTTGGCAGCTCACCCCCCGGTGGCCCCCCGGTGGCCGTGCGAAAGCGCGCCGTCCTTCGCAAGGTGTAGTTTTGATCGTTGCGCCAGGCCACAGGGGCTGCCTGAAAGCATTTCCACAGCTCCTCGCGCCGTGGAGGGGAAGCAGATGATGTACAGAATAGGGTTGATATTGCAATCAACCAATAATATTGCTATTTATTTACCAACTTAATACGCAATATTAACCAATTAGTAACCCAGTTAATAATTTGGTATTGGTTATCAATTGGTTATTGATGGTTAATTGGTTTGTGATTTTATCAGTTTAATGAACCAATTAATTGTTATTAACCAATTGGGTTGATAATCCCTTCTTCCTATTACTAAACCCCTCCCAATTATAAAAAGACCCCCTTGGGGGTCCACTTCTGGATTTTTTTGGTTTTGGTCAATTGTATTTTTAATTGTGGCAATTGAAAACTTAAAAGGAAACAACATGCCCCAAGCAACGTTTTTACCCCCTATTATTAAAAACCCCATGGCCCAGGGGGGTTTCGTATTAGGGTCCCCTTCATGCAGCTGGTTTTTGCAATTTTTGAATAAGTTTTAATAAAGAATTTAAAAAGGCAAATATTCAACGCTCAAATGGTTTTTATTACTAGGGTCCTAAATTCAAAATTAGGGTCCTCTTCAAGCAATTGGTTTTTGCGATTTTTGAATAGGTTTTAATAAAGAATTTAAAAAGGCAAATATTCAACGCTCAAATGGTTTTTACTATTAGGGTCCTAAATTTAATATTAGGGTCCCCTTCATGCAACTGGTTTTTGCACTTTTTGAATAGGTTTTAATAAAGAATTTAAAAAGGCAAATATTCAACGCTCTAATGGTTTTTATTATTAGGGTCCTAAATTCAATATTAGGGTCCCCTTCATGCAGCGGGTTTTTGCAATTTTTGAATAGGTTTTAATAAAGAATTTAAAAAGGCAAATATTCAACGCTCATATGGTTTTTATTATTAGGGTCCCAGATTTAATATTAGGGTCCTTTAATATTAAATCCCCCCCTAATACAAAAAACCCCTTGGGGTGCTTAGTATTTGGGGAGGGGGGGGGGTTAGTAATAGGAAGAAGGGATTATTGCTATATTGTTGGTTGATTGGTTATTAATTTTATCAGTGTGCAGAATTGGTATGTAGAATATCAACCAGCACATAGCTTCATTCTATAGGGTTAAAACCCATTCGTCATGGTGCAAAAGATTGAAAGATATAAATATCACTAGATATAAATAGTGATATGTAGTGATATCTATAGTAATATCTATCATATCTAAAATCGATATTTATTAACATAAGAATATCTATTTATATCAACCAGAATAATAGATTACTATTCAACTAGTAAGAAAAGTATAGAGATGCTTTACTAGCAAATTTATATATTCATATATGACTTTGGGTATTTAATCAACAAGCATGAAATAACCTTTGATATTATATCTACTACCTATATTCTAGATTATACGAAAGCCTTTGATATAAACCTTTGATATATCTATACCAAATACATATACGGCTATGGGCCAATATCAACCAATAAAAAATGGATGATTATAACCAACCAATAATAGGGAAACAAATGCAACCCCAGGTTGATCAATTGGTGGGGTTACCATTTCAAAGGGAGACCAGTTGGCTTTTTGGGATAGCCCCTATCAATCAAACGGGGATATGTTAATCAGGGGTTAAAATTATAGGATAATGGTGCTGGTTCGTAGTTGAACCACCCCTATGAGAAATATGCTTGTCAACCAATCATGTGTTAATAATTACTAGGGAAAATAGAACATGTTTACAACCACCAATTATCTCAAATCCCCATGATTATGAATATGGAAAACAACGCTTTTCCTTTACCAGTGATTTTTTTCTGGTACCCTCTAGAATTCAACGTTTTTGCTTCCCTGGGTATATATGTATATAATGTAAATATGTATGTATATATATATATATATACACATGAATATCTGATATTATAGAGGTTAACATACACAAAATATAAATCACATGTCATGTGTATCTAGACATATAGCACTTAGTTATGGTTGAACAAATCACATTTGCATCTATAAACATAGAAATTTATATATATATATAGAAATAAATAAATATATAAATAAATAAATAAATAAATATATATATATATATCATATGTAATCAACATCATGTGTATAAAAAATGGTATATGGAAGTTTTCTCAAAATAGGGGTACCCCCAAATCATCAAATCTTTATCATTTTTAGTAATAAACCAGCTATTTGGGGGTTCCCCATTTTAAGAAACCCCCAAATAATACATTACATGTGTTTGTTTTTGTTTGGAAATGATGCTCATGAAGATCCACACATTGACCCATTGGATGCCGATCGCCTGTTGATGGTCAACGACCAGGACAGCTCCCATTCCCAAGCGAATCATTTCACCAGTCAGTACCATGGCTACCGATGCTCAATAAGCGTGAGTCGTCTTGGCCGTCAAAAAAAAACAAATCATAATTCCATATGATGCAACTGGTCAAAAAGTAAAAAAAAACAAACATTATGACTGGTGCTCAACTCACTAGTGATCCACCAAATGGTTTTTGGTGAGCTGTCACAACCATGAATCACAGACGGACGTGGCAAAGAAGGGCGCGACAGGGATCAGAAGCATATGCTACTAGTTATTCTTCATGATCATTGCTATTCAGTACTGAGAACCCTTGCTCATCATCATGAAACATCATCAGTTGACCCTTGCTCATCGCAACTGATTCCTAGTGACCATTAAACATTAATGTTAATCCAGGATTAATCAACCACAATTACAGTAATTAGCTTGTTTAATTGGGGGGTACCGGGGTACCCATTTAATGGGAAACCAGTTGGCGAACTTGGATACCCCCTATTCATCCACTAGGGTGGCTCGCTTCATACGGGGTTACACAGGGTTCACTTCAACCTGAGTCCCGCCTTGCGGCAATCGATGGCAAGGCAGCTGCACGACATGCTGTTGGCACATGCAAATCCTTCGGTGGTCCAGGCTGTTGCTTGCGGGTCATCGCGCTTCATCCGTGTCATACATGTTGATGTGCTTTAGGATCAGAAGTCGACCTAGGTGTCAAGTCCCAGGTTGGAGCTGAATCATCATTCAACATGCCTATGATAATGGATCAATATTGACCAAGCAAACTTATTGAGGATAAGTTCACCAACAATTTCATAGGGAAAACAGTGGTTGATGATAGGGGGACCAGGGGGACTAAGGGTGAACTGACCCACAGCCATTTATGATAGGTTCTCATCAATCATGTCAACGTGCATCAACCGATCAACGACTCATAGCTTGAGCCCCCCAAGATGTGCGCTAAACACGCTGAAGGATCCGCCAAACTGAGCCGTTGCGGCGAGCGGCGAGCCGTTGCGGTACCCCACGAGGAGCGCTTGAGACGGGCGCCAAACCCGTGGGTCAGGTGGTTCACAACGGGTACCAGTCAGTTCCCTGGTATTGAGTTCAACCACTAGTAGTATTAAACTTTGAGACTGCCAATTCTTAGTAACTACCAGTTGTTTCACTGGTTATCAAAAAATGTTCAAACTGGTTAGTTAAAAACCATTAGCTGAAACACTTTGTTGAGACCATTTGTTAAACCACTTGTTCAACCAATTGCAATTAAATGTTGGTAAAGAATGCTATAAATGATGAGACCACGTTAAACCACTAGTTCATCAGCTGTATAGTTGATCATAATGTTTAAGAATACCACAAATGGTCAGACCACTGAGTGTTCAGTAGTTGATAATGATTAAGTGATTGCTTCATCATGGTGGTAAGTGATTAGTCATGTTTCATACTGGGTGATTCGTAGCGGTTCGTGATGGGTCATAAATGACCAATACACTTTGGTAAACTAATCTGGAAGTGAAAGATCTACCACTTATAGCTGATGTTCTATCTTTTTCGTTTCCAGGTTAGTTTACCAAAGGGTATGCTATGTAATCAACGAGTGACCATTCGTCAACGATGAGTCGCAAAGCTTCATAGTTACGCGTGGATTATCAAATGACCAGCTGGTCAACCAAATGACGATTCCGCTTAAGAATAGCTGTTTTGGTCAGTTTGCTAATCAAGCATAACTATGACCAACTATATCTATTCAACAACTGTTGCTTGATAATATCCAATAATATCTCAAACTGCTTAACGTTCTAATATCATTTCGAATAATGGTTCCAGTTCAGTACTCAACAATACTTGTCGATTGATGGTTGGTAATGCTTGACTACAAGGGTTGCTGGCCCGCTACAGCGGCCCACTAATTCATGCTGCCTTACTCCCAGCAACATGGGAAACCCGCAGTTGGCTTACGAAAGTTCTGTCGTTCCAAAGGCTTTAAGTGGTTGCAATTTGCAAGCCGCTCCTATGAATCACTGGTCGGTTACATGGTCACACGGTTGATGGTTCAATTCATACCCTCTAAACCAATGATGGTGGTGGTTGCAATGGCCTTGGCACTGGTGACCATTATAAATGGCATATCGTGATTTCTGAGATCTTGGCTTAGTACAGCTGCAAAGAACAACTATACTAATAGATAGTCAGATAGTCCTGACTAGATAGGAATTGAAAACCGATATGGGTATAAACAATTCGATTACCAACTCAGGTACTCCATTCCTGGCTGTATGCATATGGGGGTTTCTCAAAATTATTGGTACCTCCAAGCCATCCTTTACACAAATAATTCGTAGTGAGAAACCGACATCTTTCACCGTTTTTTTGGGTTCAGCAACCCCCATATTACTAGATAGGTATCTTTGATTGCCAACGCCTTCCCCATCACCCTAATGTCACCCTTCAAGGATCATCCTCAAACGTTCGGTTGAGTTGCTGAACTTTGATTCAGCTGATTGTGTCAGGGAGGAAAAATACATCAGCAAACGATATCTTCAATAGGCAAAGTACCAGATTTCAGAAATGTTGAATGCTAGAAAAATAATCAAAGGAGTACCCTCGGAAAAATGATCGAAACAGCTCACAGGTGGATCCCACGATGACACACCGATTGGCAAGCACAGGGCATGGCGTTGCGTTGCGGCGGCGGTCTTGACCCATCCTTGGAGTTGTAGTCCGGGAGAAGTAGATGGTTAAAGCAGGTGTGAACCTCGGGAGAAGCTGTCTGTGGCTACGAAAAAGTTTGGACATATGATTTTCCACGACCTTTACTGATGGCTACTGATGGTTGTGATAGGCTTGATAATGGTTGATCAATATATGGTTTACAATCGTTAATGGTAATATACTATTAGTAGCAGGCTCAATGATAAGCTTAACCATGGTGAACAATGACATTATTTTTGTCCAAATGCTTCTCGGTGCTGGTATACCTGCATTTGAAGGTAATGTCATGTGCAAAAGTTAGCGAAAACAATAAAATGCACGGAGTATCTAGGTTTTGCTGGAACCCAAGGATTGCAGTATGCCACCGCCTCTTCCCCCTTCTGCCAGAACAATCTTTCTAAAGGCTCTCGTTCTTTTGTTCCATGGGTTTATGGCAGGTGGAATCTAGATATTTCAAACAAAAGAAGCTCTCTAAGCTGGAATCCCCTCCAGTAGCAAGGGTTCAGCACCACAATTGTTGTGGATTTCTATGAGATCTACGGGTGACATACAGCCGAATCATGTGCAAGGACATATCAATGACTATATGGAAATCTTAACATGGAATTCTCACGGCGATCTACGATGATGGTAATGACACTTAGCACCATTGCTAAATACAAAGGGCAGGGACTTGCCATGGAACCAAAGGGTCACGTCGTTGAGAAACAACGAATCTGTCGTTGATGACCACTGAACGTACGGCCAGTACATGCTAAGCTAGTACTCATTTGAGATACCGTTGATGAACATAGCTTAGGCACAGGGTCTGGGAAAAAAAAGGTATGACTACAACCATCCCAAAAATTAGGGACAATCTACACATATGTTTAAAAGTACCAACATTTGTAGTTGTTTTGACCATGATCCATGATTGTTGCTTGTATTCTTCCACTATTATTTTGTTGATCAAAATATATAGTCGGTCAAAACTACAATCAAAGATCCATTGACACAATACAGAGTCAACCAACGATTTGTTGATGATTACTAGAGAAAATCAAGAAAATTGTCAAAATCACCAAGCAGAAATCTATGTCCAAGTGAGATGTTCATAGCACAACCTGTGTGATCCACTGTCCAGCTTTTGAATCCTCTACATCACGTTGCTTCCTACTGGTTGGTCCCCATTTTGCACGTTGTTGATTGGTGAATTCTTCATCAAATCCTGCCTGTTGTTGGTGCTTCGTTGGTGACCTCCGCACTTCTTATTGCTCGTTGTTGCTTCGAAGTGGGGCCCCAGCAGTTAGATTCATTGGGTCATCAACCCCTGCTGGTAGGAATCGACCCAGCGAGTCTTAAATCAACTTGGAGCTGGTGACCCGGGGCCCACCTTGTAGTGCCCTGAGCGGGCACTTTTCTGATTGGGCCATGTGGCGAATCTCCACTCTGTCAGACCCAGCTTTGTACAGGATCTCAATTGTGTCGCCCTACCCTTCCAGTTAACCCTAGAGTAGGCAATCAGGGAACCCCAATTTGGGATGTTGGTCTATTACATGGGTAAATGGAAGGGTAGGGTGTTGGACAGTGACTTACTTTTCTGAATTTAAAATACATCGTGTTTTTGAACTCGTAAACTAAGCACACATTGGTTGGTGGTTTCGACCCACGTTTCCCCATCCCAAAAACATGTGAAATCACCAACCACTATAATATCCACGGTTCTTGATAAATTCCTCTATTGCCAATGGTGATTTTCCAGCATCGTTTTCCCAAGGGTTTTGTTAGTGAGCTGGTTGCTTGCATTTCTGTATTGATTCTGGGATCTACACAACTCCAAGAATCTGTTCAGCCAATGACCCATGATCAAGCTTATCTTCGGTTTGGACAACCGCCAAGTTTGGTGATTCAATTTGGTGGTTTCTCAAAGAAGGGAACCCCAAAGCCATGGTTGGTTTATTACTCGAAAAGGCAAATATTGGATGATTTGAGGGATCCCATATAACTTGAGAACCCATTTGGCTTCTCACAGCTCACCCACTGGATGAAGCTCCCATGCTGCTCCCCACGCGCACCGCGGGCGAAAACGCCGGGCGGCAGTGGGCAAGACGTCGCTGTCGGGTCCTCTGCCATCGGGCAAGGCTGGGTGCTGTGTAGGTGGTTACTTAGCTGAAATTCGCCGGTTAAGACTTAATGGGGGATCATAACCAACAAGTCTAGGGGATATTTCAAGTATGTATGGCTAAGGCTAGGGGAAAATGATAGAAGATAATAACCAACAAGTCTAGGAGATATTCCAACCATGCATGGATTTAGTTAACATGTAAGTTAGCCATGGCTTTAGGAACTACATCGCTGTTTCTGTGAGTGGCTGACCACTACAATGCTTAACTGGCAAGATCTTGGGTAACCATGTGACGACCACAACAATGAAGCTGGGTAACAATGAGATCCTGGGTATTCAAACACTCCACGAACTGGACCAAATCAAGGTGCTTACTACCACTTGGACCATAAAGTAACATACAATAGGTAGCACATCATGATATGGTAATATCATGATATAAAAAAATGGTAATACCATTATCATAAAAAATGGTAATATGGTAGATATTGTACCGTTACCACTGGGACCACTGGGTCCAAGTAACAACTTGGATTCATAGTGGTAGATCTACGCTGTAGCTCTTTCAGCCAGCACATTGGTCCTTGGTCCTACAGTCCAAGGTGAGACAAATCTGCCAACCACTGAGAGTGTGTGTCGTGATGGCTTTCTGCTCGGACAGGTCCTCCTGACCTACAACTAGTATTGCACTGCAATGATGTGGTGGTTTCTCAGAATGGAGGTACCCCCAAATCATCATGTTTAGATCATTTCCGGTCATAAACCATCCATTCTTGGGGTCCCCAATTTTGGGAAACCAACTTTACTTCTCAACCATCGGTTGTTAAGCATTCTTAAACATCAACCATGACCAACCACTATCAACCAACAAAATATATCCATCGCTACTGGTTCTTAGTCAAACCTACTGGTGGGGGCCACTGGTTGCTAGGCTGGTTGCTCGCAAGATCCTAAGCATGGCGGTGCTTCGGAGGCATCCATGCCGCAGGACATGCGGGTCACGCAGTGATAGACCGGATCTGATCCAACATGTAATCCCAATGCTTCCAGTGACCGTTAAAACGGGCAACCATACTTGGGTTTCCCTGGCTACCTACAACAAAGGGGTAGCTGGAAGGGTGGGCTACCATGAAACAGGGGCTGGTTACAACTAGCTGGTAGAAATCAGGACTGGTTACCTACTATTTCATGGTAACTGGTTGCGCACAGGGAATGATAGATAAAGATAGATAAAGCAGGTGATAACCCAGCCCCAGTTTACCGGCAAAGCTGGTGCCTTCTTCGCGATCACGGCTGGTTTTTTATATGGATCCAATTGGACAAGCCCAAAACATGCACTCCCTTTGCCCGATGGGAATCTATGATGGAACCTGTTTCACCGGACGAGTGGAAATTGCAAACTCCACCGACAAAGCTCTCAGCCTCCAAATGCCTACGGCTCATCCATTAGCGCATGGAAATTTACTGTAGATAAACGCGTGGCTGTCAGAATGATAATGCTACATCCCAATATGTGTTATCATAAATCATAACGGTGTAAATGGTGATTATTTCCATCATGGCAGTGGATGGTGATTATTACCATCATGGCAGTGTAAATGGTGATTATTACCATCAAATGGTGTAACTTTTGCTAAGAACTGCAGTTGATCATGAAGACCCGTCCTGCTCTTGAGAGGATGAACGGTAGTCTGCCTGGGTAGCGGTTTTGGCTTGCCAAAGAAGCCCAGAAGCTTCCCTTGCATTTATGAACCCTACCCTTCCAGTTCCCTTAATAATGGGTTAACCAATGGTAGAATTGGAAGGGTTAACCTTCCAATGTATTACCCTTTTGAATCGGTTGACCAACTAACTTTTTGAATAGGTTAACCCCACGATGGTAGAAGCATAGGGGAAGATAAACATATCACCAATGCTGCTGTAAATAGTCTGAAATCATCCTGTGTTTGCTAGTCGGATTTCGGTAACGGTTTTTGGCTCCCTGCTGCATCCTTTGGCAATACTTGGGTATAAATGGATATGCAAACACACTATATACCTTGCGATGTTTTCACAGTATAGATGTTGGTCCCTGGTCACAAACCACATTGGCTTAGAATTCAGACTATTCACATCATGAGAAGACATATCCTGACAAATCACACATAAATATGGGATCCCGGACATACTAAACCGTGCTAACCTGCCAGGAAAGGGAACAGCCATTGGCTTTTGTGGCTGGGGTGGCTGCTGTAAAGAAATATCCACCATAAACCAGCAATCTGTTCTGATCGGGCTGGTGGTATCTAGCCAGATCCCGCGTTACTTAAACTAAACACCATCGTGATATCAGTGCTCTGAGGGCTGTAGTTCAACTAAAACGGTTGGAAGAAGAACTTGCAGAATTTGCTGCCTGGACACTGAACATCTTATAAAGCCATATGACTATCCATATGAAGTAGATAAGCATATACAATGTTAATAGATGTTCATCGACCACCTTACCTATACCAACCAGGCCCAGCTGCAGTCATTCTTCACTATCAATAACAATTCCTCAACCACTTTGTCAGTTGTTGATTAATAGCAACCAAGAATAATCAATTAAGAATCAATATCATCAATGAATGAAATACTTTGCATTCATCCCAACCACTTACATTGATCATTGATCAACCATGAGTTTACCATAAAACAACAATGAATGGACCATCAGAAACCACTCGCAAACCATCAACTGAAACATCAAATAACTAGTGTCAACCATCAATCATTGTCAACCACCATTGGCCATCAACAAATTACTAGTTCACCATTATGAACAAGTCTCTGGTTTCGAGTCAATCCAATAATCATAGTTAACCCACTAATTTCGTAGTTCAATGCACCATTCTTCACCACTAATTGACCATGATGAACAACATCATCTATCCTTATCTACTAGTAGCATCTAGTAGTCCCTCACCCAGCAATGGAAAATCCACCATAGTTTTCCCGGGTCTTGCCTATAAATTCAGTGGCCACCATGAAACTCTGACTTTTCACCACTCAAAATCACCATCAACTCACCGCGCAACAGCATCTGAGTTCCCCGAACCCAATCCGCCCACCGGTGCTCGATCGCAACCCGTGCAGAACCTGAGAGCGTCGCTCCGGCGCGAAATGCTTGGGACATGACCTAAGCAGGTCAGCAACCGTTAGCTTCTTGATGTGGTAGCTGCTAACTTTAGGTCATTAACCGTAGGTTGTTGACTTAGCGTTTTTTTTGACATGATGATATGTGTTATGAATGTGGCAGTTGTCAGCACATATGGTGGTTTTGCAAGCCATTGGGACCCCTCAAAGTTGTGGATGGTTTCTTGCAATAAAGATTGGATAATTTGGGGGTACCCCTATCTTGAGAAACATCGATGTATCAAACTAGGTTATTGACCTTCAAAGGCTAGGTCATCAATATGACCACAATGTATCATCAACCCTTGGGCTATTGACCTTTATACATATTGTTAATATGGTAGTTCCCAACCACTATGAATAGTTGTTATGTAACTGTGATCACTAGTCAGTACCTTAACCAACAGCTACTATCAGCCACTAAATGAAGACTATTCCAATCTCAATAATGGTCATTAAACAAACCTTATGATATCCCACTGCCAAATCATAACAGCTAATATCATGGCTAATAGCAGTGCATTAATGATCAATGTGAAATTTTAGATTGTTTAAACAGATACACAGCTAACACTCATGATATCATGGTCAATTTAACCAGCCCAAGGGTAAATCATAATGCTTAATAATACCGGTTCGCTCAATGATCTATCTGTTACTACCGTAATGACCATGATTGGTGGTCATCCACCAGTTCAATCTAAATGACTCCTAATGGTAGTTAATGACTACCATAATGACTATTAATATTAGTTATGCATTATGACGACCACAATGACAGTGGATCGTTGTAAACAAGTACCATAATCGTGAAAAACATGCTTAACGCAGTTGTTTATACAACGCTCAAGGTTGATAAAATGATTGTCATGAGCCACGGTGTATGTCCGCAGGCCATGCTGATTACTAGTACAACCATAACTAATTTCAAGAACATGGTAAATAGTAAACGATGGCTTAAACGTGTAATAAACCAAAAGTTCGCCATTACAAGGATGGTGTTTCTATGGTTGTATGGTTAAATTGCCACTACAAGGATGGTATTTACTATGGCTATAGAAACACCACATTTCTATGGATTTGACGGAGTATCCTGGTATCCTCCTGGCTTTCCACAGGGCTTTCGAGTTTTCTGGGATCTGCCAGTGACCCAGTCTGTGCCCTCTTCTAGCTAGATTGAGTAGCTGCAATCATCATCTCTGCTACAAAATCATCATCATCGTCATCGTCATCGTCATCGTCATCATCATCATCATCATCATCATCATCATCATCATCATCATCATCATCATCGTCAAGAATTAACCATCATACTCCCTAGTATCCTTGCTTATCATCCCCTATAGTCAGCCTTTGACCATCGGTTGATCATCCAGCTGTGCTCCCCTGGCCATGCTCCCCATGGCTCCCCCTCCCCACGTCTGCCGCCGTGGGGCTGCAAGAAGGCACGTTTCTCCTCGGAGTTCAACTCGTGCACCACTTCCCAGAACCATCTCACAGGCTTCGACGACGAAGTGAAGCCATCCTGGCGCAGCTTCCGCGCCCGGCGCCGGGAGCAACTGCGATAGGAACGGCTAGGAACGGCTCAGCTGTGAAGCAAACATGGAGTCATGGCTAACTTGTGGTTAAAGTCATGTTAAGACAAATATTTCGGTGTTGCATTTTTCTGTTGCTGTTGCTGTTGCTGTTGTTGTTGATGATAGTGGTGCTGTTGTTGCTGCTGCAGGTGTTGAAGAGTTTACCATAGCAACGTTCGCAGTACTGCAGCGATGCTTGTAGCAGCACCAGCAACAGCTGTTAGCAATGTCTTGTTGCAGTTGCAGCAACTAGAATCCGGAAGAAGTACCAGTAGTAGTTATTGGCGTTTTTCCTTTGCAGCTGTTGCTCGTGGTCAGGATTTTCATCCTTCTATACACTACAAATATCTACAAATGATGAAACCAACCGACCACAAACACAAACAACGATATCAAGCACAGCCAAAACACAGTAAAGGCGTTGCATTGACCAACAAACAAACAAAAAACACAAAATCCATCACGTCACCAACTCTTGTTGTTGATTCTGTCGGAGGTAATTGGGCCAGGTGATTGGTCTCACAAACGTCACACACTGTCTCATTCAACTATCACATGGTGGCACATGTTGTTGAACTCATTGCGGGGAGTCCAACTTGCTCAAAAGGGTTAGTTTACTCTTGCCTTTGTTATGTACTCATAAACCGGACTCACCAGCAACATTAACCAGTTCACCCTTCAGTTTGCCCAGGTTACTGAGCGCAAGGTATGGTGGTTGCCACCTCCCAATCCATGACGTGGTTGCACTGCACTTGTTACCAACTCTGTGAGCTTCGCAGACCGACGCTGCAGCCGGATCTGGCCGAGGCCCTGATCACCTCTCTCAGACCGGTGCGCATTGCAAAGGAAACAGCCGAAGTGAATTGTCCAACTCAAGGATGGTTAAACGGACTTGAGGAATCCTTGACTGTTGATATCTAACCTCATATCTACAGTAATTGACTCTTGAGGAATTTCAGGTCAGTTCAACATCTGCTAGGAGTTGAACTCACACTTCAAGCCAACAAACCTGACCAAACTGTATCTGCCCAAGTCATCAACAGCTCACCTTCACGCTGCCCACACTGGTGGCTGTTGGGGCCCCACCTGGTAGGTTGCTGCAGTTTCAAGTGCTCTGAAGTCCAATTCCTTCGAGCCTTGGCGCGCCGGTGAAGAAACCATGGTTGTCCAACGGGTAATGGTTACTAGTGCTTCATAATGGTTAATAATGGTGGTTAAGAATGGATAATAATGGTTAATACTGGCTGTATAATTGTTCAACAAGTATATACAATGGTTAATAATGGCTGTATGGGGGTTAAAAAGGGCTATATAATGGTTAATAATTAGTGGTTCATAATGATTAATCAGTAATCGCTATATGACTTTTAATGATGGTTAATATTGGTTTAAAAAATGACTATAGAATCAATGAGAATGGCCAATGGTCAATGACTCGCTGGTTTATGGTTGACAAAGCTGGGGATAATAAGCAACAAATTATAGGGGATATATAATATACCAACCACAAATATGGTGGTTTTTCAAAATACGGAACCAAGAAATGGATGGTGTGTTACTCTAAATGATTAACATAAAGGATGATAACTGGGGGTACCCGTATTCTTGAGAAACACCCAAGTAAATAGTCAAGCAGCTTTTCTCAGCAGGTTCCCTATGGTTCCCCTATCGGTTGATCATGTTGACCTGCAGTCTCCATTGGCATGATAGTGATTCAATGCTAAATCATGGTTCATAGCCCATGGATTCTTACCCAAACAATTAGACTCCAGAAGTATTCGCGATTCAGCGAAAAATTGAGTTTGATGGGTTGCTGGGCTCAGAAAAGCACGAATTGAGCAATCTCCCAAAACCAATCATGATTACGAGTTACGACGGTAATTTGACGTAGCTAGCTGACTCATCCGCATGCAAGTGGATTGCTTAACAAGGGAACGGTGACTTTCCGTAGCTATCCCTACCCTTCCAGTATAGGTAACCATCCTCACGCCAGGGGTTGCCTGGCTACCAAGGCATCCCACTGGGCAGGCCCCTCAGCTTGCTCAGCTAAGGTGCCACAAATGAGCAGCTCCAGCTCATCGTATCTAAAGAGTTGCCTGCGACAATGAAAAGCCAGGGCTACGGGATCAGTAATGGCTAGTGCTTGACCATGGGTAGTGCTTGATGGTTCATGAGTTGAGAATGGTTCAGAAGGGATATATAATCATATAATGGTTATATAACTAGTTGAACCTCGCGTCTGATGACAATGGAGAGAGAAAAAGAGAGAGGGGTTACTGTAACTAGTGGGCAATAGTGGTGAATAGTGGTTAAGAGGTGGTTAACCAGTGGCTAATAGTGGTTAACTAGTGGTGAACCAGTGGTTAATAGTGGTTGATTCATGGTTAACGAAGGTCAATGACAAGGGATCACAAGGCTGAAGGCTGAGCCCAGCCGAATGTCTCCAGGAATTGGACGTCCGGTCGTTCACCGTGGTGGTGACCCCCCAGCCATCCCCATTCATGGACCTTGTACTAAAGCAACCAGCTATTATAGGGGTACACAATTAATGGACAAACTTTTAGAAACCCCTAGAAATAATGGTTAGTGCCTCCTTAGCAAGTGGGGTGCGCATGGGTACACGATTTGTGGACAAACCCATGTTGGTAGAAAGCTGTTCAAGTCAGAGTGCTTTTTGGACACCCTAAGTCGCCCAAGGGACAGTTTACCTATGGCTTTACCACGCTTTACCCATTATCCTCTGGCAGTCTCAGTCGGGGAGATGAAGCACTGACAGTTCTGAAATCGAGAAGTGGTTCTCAGAATGAATTTATGGATCCTATAATGATCATATCATGAATAGTATCATTGCCCAATGACCAAGAATTGTAGACGCTTGTTGATAGAGATGGCTGTGGTCATAAGATTAGGGATGCTTGATCCTCATTCCACATTCAGGTTTTGTGACCCAAAAGCATTCGCACAATGTCTTGCCCATAATAACTATTACCAATATCTGCAACCGCAGATGCGCAAGCGCAAATCCCATGCAGCAGCATCTTACCGTCAGCCCCGCTGGCCCGGCCTAAAAAGAGTATCTTTGATGCATTGATCAAAGCCTTTTCTGAACGCATTGAACTGACCTTAGCCCCGCTGTTGATTAACATGGATAGTTGAGGTTTCTGATGATAGAGTATCATACAGCACAACTCGAACAAGAATGTTGCTGCCATCACTGCTGGTGAGTGCTGTCGTTGTGGCTGTTGGCTGTTGATGATGACGATGATGTTCTCGTTTGTGTCTGAGTGCGTACTGGCTGGATACCGGCAAATGAACGTGACTACAGTGAGCTACAAGCATCGATTACAAGTACAACTGGCCACACCTAGGGATCAATGTAAGTCATGCATCAATGGAAACCAATATGCTTTCATCAGAATAATAATGCTGCTCATATCAGCCCATACGCTTTGGCCTCGTAGCATGATTTGCAAACCATTTTGCAGATTGGGGGGGTCCATGCATGATCTACCACTCTTAAAAGAAAATGGATTTTCCCGACCAAACAATGATGTCATTAGGATGCTTTGGCGGTGCCACCCTTGATCGACTTTTTGGCAGGATCGGTACCCTGAATGGGTCAAGGGTCACTGCCTTTCGTCAAGACCATCCGCTCTGTCATCGTGCAACCGTGTTCATTAACATTGTGTGATTCTTACACCATTGAGAATGTGGGTTGGCTCATGTCCAAGACGAATCCTGTCTGGTTGGTTTCCCTAGTGATGTTGATAATATTGGGATGGTTGGCGTTAGCAGCATAGCTATGGATAGACACCTGTAGATGGATTGGAGCGATGGGCGTGCTCGTCCAAGTCATTGTTGTGTTTCTATGAAGGACGACGTTTGGAAAGGGGATACAGCACCACCCAAATCTTTCTGAGGACCATATGGGTAATTTAACAATCACAACAGTTTAAGCCTGATCAAATCTATTCTATTCCGGGCATATCCAGGAATCCCTTCACTAAGCAGAAACATATATTTGCCACCCTGGATCTAAGTATTGTGTACCAAATCCACAGCGGCTAACAACCTATGGTGTGTCACTTCTCAGTATCTGTTCACTTCTCATCGGTTTCGTTCTTGTGAGCTTGCATGAGGAGGGCTCCACGCTAAAAATAAAGGCCTACGAATCTGGACGTGGGCACGCCAGTATGATGGGACATTCAACGTGGAGCTGGCCAAGCTAGCCTCCTTCGGTTCCAGCCTACACCCCAAGCCATTTGCTCCGCTTTGGAGATCCAGTCATCATGCGAACAATGTATCTTGCCAATACATACACATGAAAGGGTATACTGTATGTTTATCTGCACATGTTTAAGCATCGCTAATTGTTGCAAGTGTCATACAAATGCCATATACGCATGCACACTTCCTGACTGATGAAAAAAAAGTTGGTTGGACACAAACTCCCAGCTGCCATGGCCGAGGTTGCCAACGCTCCACTGAAGTGTTGAAGATGTAGTCGCAGTATCTGGCATCCGCTGAGCAAAGCCAAGCAGCACTAGCCATCATTGACCATCCATGACTCGTGGCAACCAGATTCATGTCGCTGCACCATGTTCGTTCACCACGATGAATTGCACTACATGGTGGTTTCATTGCAAATGATATGGGTTTGAGGCACCAAAAAACATGGGATTGAACAGATAGACCAGTGACTGGTCATGGGATGTGAACAGAGCTGCAGGGGCCCTTGACCCACAGCCATATTATGAATAAAAACAGATGTACAGTTGCTGGCACGTATCGCAAGCAAGGCAAAGATGGAGGACCCAAAAAATGCTAGGTTTATTACTTTAAATAGTTGATTTTAGATGCTTTAGGGGTAATTGTCCTTATTTCAAAAAAAACATTTCTGACAATATTTCTCAAAATAGGTGTACCCCTATTTTGGTAGACGATTTGATATCAAATAGTTTATAAAAATGGTACCCCTAGTTTGAGAAACACCCAAATAGCAAAACTGACAGAATGTCCAGTTCGCTCTAGGACTTCCATCGCGACACTTTCGCTAACACATGAGTATGATGCATCCTGGACAAATGCATAGCATATAATATATAATCAATATACAGACCTAGTAAAGCAATGTTTAACATGTGCCTAGATAATGTTTGACAATTTTCAATGTGGTATCAGCATTAGTCCAATGATAACTGGTTTGTGGTTCAAACCCATCTGAAAAGAAGCGAATCAACAAATCATCGGAAATACTTCGGAAACAAACATGATGAACACTACCAGCGAAGTGCTTGAGCAAAAAAAAATAATCATCGACACCACAACCAGGAAATCACCAAAGGTGATTAAACCCAAGGCATTTCCGCCTGCGCACGTACTCTTCTCGATTTTCAAAGGTCACTTCGACGTCTTTTCCGCCATCCATGAGCTCGGCCTGAGCGTCGGTGGAGGACTTGAAGCACTGGATGATACCAGCGGTTTTTCACTGGCCACCATGGGTACAGCGTCCCTTGAAATTGAGGAATTTTCACTTTTGAAACTTGTCAATATAGCGTGGTTCTGGTTTATGATACAGTGGTTACTCCTGGTTGTTCAATAGCAAAGGTCTTCGTTGGGACCTTCATGTAGCTAATTCTAGATGGTTGGGATTGACCCAAACACACCTTAGGAATGTCTTGTCCCAATTGTTGAAATAGTTTCCACCGCTATGACCTTGACATGCGCCATGGGGATTTTCACCTCCATTTCTAAGAATCAGAGGTCTTGGTGGATATTTTTTTCAGTGAGATAATCAATACTAGTAGTTGATAAGAATTCATCACCCATGGTTCACCCAACAATGCGACAAGATCCACTATTGTGAATTAGTTCACGGCTATTGATCAACCACTATTATGATAAAGGATCCAACAAGTATCAACAACGAAATCTATTCCTTAGTTTGATAGAGACAATTGATCAACAATGCTAGCTTGTTCAGAATGGGTAATCAAACGGGATATCAACCAACAATTGGTTCCCAATGTAAGATTCCAGCATCCTATTGTCACTACTACTCAAGCTCAGCAATATTGTCAACCATCACTTAGTATGATCAATGATCTGTCACAATCATCAGTCATTCATTAAGTTATCTGTTCTTTACATAGCATCAAAACATGTTAACCTATCATTAATCGCATCATTAACTAGTAGTCATGAATGATTGTGTAATATTGACAATATCCCGTAACCATATCATCAACCCTATCGTTAAACCAATCAGCAACAATCATTACCATATATCTCGTGTGGTTCCCCTATGATTAACCATCCTCCAAAAAATGGGTTGGTTAACAGTGGTTGATTACTCATTATCCTCTATTGTTGGTTATTGTCCTATCATTGTTGGTTATTATCCTCTATCACTGGTTGATATGGCAGTGGGTCAAAACCCCGTACCCCCTGTTCCCCTATCATTAATCATTGTTTTCCCTGTTAATGTTGGTGAATATCCCCCATCATTGGTTGGTTGAAATATGAGTCAACCAACCATTTGTCAACAATTACTAGGGAAACTAGAACATGTTTAAAAACCACCAACCAGTATTAATTAATCCCTGTACCCCTGGCTCTCCCATCATTAACCATTGATTGACCATTGTTTTCCCTATGATTTGGTTGGTCATTATCGGCCATTATTGCTGGGTAATATTGAGTATTAATATTGACCCATAGCCATATTGGCCCAAGTCGCCATATCCTCTATTGTATTCTATTGCTGGTTATTATCTATCTATCCTGGTTGTCCCAAGCCGCCATTGGCCCACCGTCTCGGCTTCACTCGCTGCAGGTCGTTGCGCATCCCTCGCCTCCTGGAGGGCCCCAAAGCATTCGTAGTGCACTACGAAGCGCAAAGGACCAAAGGTCTGGCGGCGGCGGGGACGGCGTGACCCCGGGGCACACGAGTTGCGGTCACCTGGGGAGCCTCAGACCTTTCGGAAGGGGATAGGACCTATGAGCGGTACACTGGGAAACTGTGGGCTGAAAGCATCATCCAAGTATGGGCTATAACAATCACGGATGGCTGAGATTGGTTGAAAACTCTAATCAAATTCATCTGTAACTGGTTGAAGACGCCAATCAGATTCATTCAGCAATAATTAGTCATCATGTACAGCATGGATTATCACTTGGCTACTCTGATGAAGCGCTGAAGCAACGGATAACGCTACTTCGAGAACAAACCCGGAGTGACCTGTAACCGGAAACGTGTAGTTTTGATCAAGCAGCATGTGCAAGCATAGGCATAGTCGTGGTCGACAAAGCCACGCTTCACTCAGCCATTTCCAAACACAAAGCGAGGTATGTAGTACAAACCAAAAGGGAGAGCAGCCAACAAATCATCCAACCAACCACTATTAACCAACCAATCAACATCAATTGACCATGATTCCACATGTTAACCAAGCAACCAGAGCACCATCCCTGGACGCCATGGACATGGACCAACAGCAGCCGGCTAGCGCCCCCGCAAAGCGCCTCCGCAAAGCTTTCAGAGTCCTCGTGTTCCAGGAGGGCGATCAGCCCCTGGCGTCGTGGAAGCATCAGAATCTGATGGGTTTTCAAGGTTTTTGTTTGACAAAAAAACGCCAGTTGTGTCTGCTAAAAGTTGGTGTACAGGGGTTATTGCAGTTATTTTGTAACACCAGTTGTATTATTGGATAACCTAAACCTTGGTGCATAGGGGTTGAAATGCCCACTTGATTGACCAAACTATACACCTAACCAGCAGCTGATTTAGGTTGTCAATTCTTAATGCCCAACGATACCAGTTGTGTCATGATTTACCAGTATTCACCATCACAAACTGTTGGTTGGTTCACTAACTGATCTCCTAACAGGGATCAAACATGATCAGACTTTGTGTTTGTTGGTTCACTCGAGAGTCCTCGGGGGTTGCAAAAAGAAAACAACTCAATATTTGCAACATCAAAATGCATCAACCACCTGAGGCATCCATGTTCAATCAACCAGTTTGTACATCATGTTTCTTTTCTCGTAGGATGATCATGCTGGCACAAAAAAAATGCACTTGCTGATCTGATCCGGATTTTTAACAACAACAAATACAACATAGATAACGAGGCCTGGCTACCGCCATTATAAACCGACCAAAGTGGGGAAACCAAGCCTTGCACCAAATGGTCAAACCATGTAAAACCAACCATGTTTGGTTGAAAAACCAGAGTTGGTTTTACCGTCACAAGCCTTCATGATAGTTGGTTGGTTCCCTGCCAGCTTGAAAAGCTGCTAGATCAACCAATTGCTAGAATGCATGAGTGGAACAATAACAACGAAATCATCTATTAATCAATACTGTGGAATACAAGAATTGCTAGAATATGCTAGAATTGATGTTGAAAAATCACAACGAAATCAAACATTCTACCCCTACCCAATGACCAAGTCGATCAACGACCATTTGCCTAGGCCATTCCTGGTGGCCGCTCCTGGCCCCTCCCGCCTGCGCCAAGGATGGCTGGAAATCCAAAAGATCTTGAAGACCCAACTTGGATCCGCCGTTCATCAGTTTCTGGCGCCGTCGGCAGTGGGCGGAACCGAGCTGCGGAAGGGCAGTGGGGAAAGGCGCGATTCAAGGCGTAGGTTCATGACCTTGATAATGGTTCATATATGGGGCTGGTAAGGGTTGATTGGCGGTGCAATAAGGGTTGATTAGTGGTGGAATGGCTATTCATGGGTGAATGACTGGTTAAGAATGGTTGATAGTGAGTGAATCATGCCTTCATAAGGGCTTCATAGTGATGAATATGGGTCAGTTGGCGAATGCCTGCTCAGCAGTCAGTTGCCCAGTCTCTATTTCCCGACTGAGTATCGATGAAGAATGTCCAAGAATTAACTGATAATTCTCACCCTTCCAGTTATACTTCTGTAGCAGGTTACCAGGGAACCCAAGTAGGGATGGTGAACTATTGCGCAGGTAACTGGAAGGGTAGGGAATGGAACACATTGACAAGGGCAATTAAAAATGGCCAGTTCTATGGCAATCTATGGAATTGATGACTAGCAAAAAGCTGCAACAATCACAGCAACAAGAAGGCATTGCTTCGGCTGGCCGGCCCCCACACCGGCATGGCGCCAGTCTAGCAAATAAATCTTTTCGTGTTACGGCTTAGTACTGGCTTAACAATTATGCCTGAAAAATGATCAATAAAGGTACGGGTTATCTATGGGTTATGTTCCCCTCTTTGTGTGGGGGGGGGGGTATTTGTGCCCAAGCAAAAATGTGACCCACATGTGTCCCTACCCGCACGGCTCCAAAGGCGGATAGATTCAGCAACATATATAATTTTCCTTGAGACAACCATACCTGAATGAATTAACGAGGATCCGGCACTGATTCCGGATCTTGGTTGGGCTGGTGGATGCAAGTAAAGTTAGCCACTGACAAGGCTAGTTGCGTGACAACGAGCCTTATTCCACTGACCATACAAAAATTCCAAGCACAAACAGAACTTATTCATCTTCTTGTTGATTATATCAAATCAGGCCTTGGTTGGTGACAAATCTGAATTGACTCATCCTTTCCTGAGGTATATATTTACTTCATCATCTGAAGGACAAACCCTGAAATCATCGTGATTGATTAACATCCCATGACACATGGTCATATATTCAGTTCATCATCCCCCCAGCTTTGACAATCACAGGAGAACTCATCGCTCCATTCAGATCGCCGCTTGGGGGAGCTCATCCATCTTGCCAAAGGTCATCCATCTCACTGCCAAGGAGTTCATCTGCCGTGCGGCCTTGTACACTGCCATTGGAAAGTGGACATCCAAAATGACCTCAGGCAGTGCGAAGCCAAACTCACATCGCTGTCCTTTGCAATATGCTCTATATGTCTACATCATCATGCTGATCCTCCTCCTCTTCCTGCTTCATCAGCAGGATTCTCAGCATAAGTTGTCGGAATCATCTGTTCAGGCTGCAAGCTTTCAGCAACACAATAACAGTTCGCACAACAAAAGACATCAACGGGCCCCTTCACATGGGGACATTTTTGGGAACAGGTCGCAAATTTGAGAAATTCCACCATGGATGTGCGGGTAAGCAAGTATCGCCAACATGAGTACCTAAGATACAGCACCTATTTAATGATTTGATTCAGTATAGGGGTTCGCGACTAGCAAGAATCAACAACAAACAACGCGCTTGAGGATGGCAAATGATGGCAAAATATCCTTTGGCTTCCCGCTCAAACTGCCAAATTTGTTGATTATCGGTGGGCCTTTGGTTAAGAATGCCAATATCACAAAAAGCACCGTGTGGCCAAACATGGCCAAACCTACATGTTCTATTGCTGATGCTAGCCACTGATGCACCACAGGCCACTGGTCCAAGTGAGTCATCTCCGGTCTGAGCACAGCTGCATTGTTGTAAATGGCCAGTCCCAGAACAGTCCCGAAAAGCTCGAACTG
Organism: Symbiodinium kawagutii; assembly: GCA_009767595.1. Classification (NCBI taxonomy): domain Eukaryota; class Dinophyceae; order Suessiales; family Symbiodiniaceae; genus Symbiodinium; species Symbiodinium kawagutii. Next base: position 131,723 of record VSDK01025482.1, on the reverse strand, counting down.
GAGATTCACCTGTGCAGCGGTTGCGTTGGCGCCAAATGTCCTGGAATAGGCTGGCTGGTGTATATGGCATGATAGGGATACCAACCATAAACACCAAAGTGTTTAGCAAACAGTTGGGTTTGGTAATTGAAACATTGTGGAACTATACTTTGTAGAAACCGCAAAAAAAGATTGCTGGACTGTATTTCACCTTATCCACCTCAAAAGTACTCTGAACTTAGGTAGCCAATTGCTAGATTGTTAAGTTCATCAACGAGCAAGTGCTGGTTGGTCAATGGACTGTTCTGGCCAGCTGTGTGCTGGATTTGTAGCTAAATCCCAACCATTAAGCCTGCTCTTGAGTTGTTTGAAATGCCTTCGCATTAATAGCCATGGAGTCACCTTGAGTTTGTTTGCGAACAAATTGATGGAATCAAAAACTTGCATGATTGATCATGATTCATTCTTATTGGTAAACATAGTTGTTGTCAACAATTACGAAGTATTTTGGAATCATTGCTGAATGAAGCAGTGTTGTTGGTTTGACGAGGAAAACACATTTGTCTTCACCACGCGTTGCAAAACCAATTATCATTGACTATCCAGCACTTTGACATCAACTAACCACTACTCACCATCACCAATCACAGCTTATTAGGCAACTGTTATCAAACATGATTGGCCAACACAAACCATTACTAAATCATCAGTAACCATAAATCAACCTGTCGCAAACATCAATCTGCTAATTCGTCAACAGCATTTTCGATTATTTGCTAGTAAGTATCATCAACCACACTACTGTCAACTATTCCTATGGTAAATCTATCATGCAATGCTGAACCACTAGCAATCACTACCCACCATTATCTATCACGTTCAGTCACTGTTGACCACTATCAATTCTTAATGGTCCACCAGGCGGTGAGCTCCGCTCAACCTGGCAAACATCCATCATAGAAATACGCCGGTGTTCCAGCCAACATCCACCATTTCCTGGTAAAATAATGGCTAGTAATTGATAATTGTGAGTTGACGATACTGATCATTAACTACCATCAATCATTATTAGCCATGATTAATCATTATTCCGACTTTCCCAACAAAAATATGTGAACGATGACCGGAATGTATCCAGCTGTCCCCATGACCGCGACCTCGAAGGAGTTTTTGTTGAACCAAAAATTCCGGCTCCTCAACGACGTGCGGTTTCCGACCGCCGCGCGGAAAAACATCATTCGAAAGCGTGAGAGGACACCGTGAATTGATGGAATGGCAAACATGGATTAACCCATGGTTAATCATGCATATAGCAATTAAGATTAATGCGTGAATGATTCCATGGTGAATTGATGGTTAATCATGATTAATGGCCTTAATTGATGGTGCATTGATGGTGAATCCATGTCCTAATGTCATTGAATTGCAAAAAAATGGTCCACCATGATTCATCCATGATTACTCCATCACTAAATGAATTGCAAACAAATGATAAGTTCTTCATTGAAACCATTTGTTGGGGCGATGAACCATGAAGTTGATGAATGTCAGTTAATTAATCAACAAAAAGGTTTGATTACTGGTAACTTCTTGGTTGATTAGAATCAACTTATGGCTAATCAATCAATGATTAGCGGCTGGTTGATCAATGGTCGATTAATAATTTCAGATTTGGTGGCATTATCACCTTGATTGATATGAAACCATTGGATCATGCTGATGGCATATCATGATGTCGTACCCATGTTTGCGAACAACTCAAAAGTGATTTGGATAGCTCACCAATAGATACTGTTTCGGCCAAAAAACAATTTGATCAAAATCAAAGTGAATTTTTCCTGGATGGATATACATATCTATACATGTTGGGTAAAACACATGATCATCATTGTTGATCGTAATTACCAATTCCTATGAACAACAAACATTGCAAAAAAAAACATAAACACATGTCAAACAAACAGAAAAACAAAAAAACGTGTCAAACATGGTAAAATTATGTAACATTACAGAAACACATGACTGATTGTCAATACTAAAATGTGTGTATGGATATGCAATCATGCATCTCTCAACAGATAAAAAAACAAATGCATATATCAATATAAATCAAATAAATATATTCAAACAAAAAAACAAAAAAACAACAACAACAACAACAACAACAACAACAACAACAACAACAACAACAACAACAACAACAACAACAACGGTTCGTTTGGGTGTGACCGCGCGCCGTCTGGCGCCCATGTGTCTTTCGTATTGTTTTTTCCAATACATTGTTGCTTTCGAGCATCTCGGAATCTGTCTTTTTTTTTTTTTTGGATTTTTTTGTTGATTTGTTTTGCAGCTGTGCTTTCTTTTTCAGCTCCAGAGCCAGTCTTTGTCTTTGCTGATGTCCAAAAAATCAGCTGGAGGGTTTCCCAACGTGGACACTTTGGCCTGTCGGTATGCACCCAACGCTGTCAAAATGGGATGCAAACCTGGAGAGTGCAAATTAAACTTGGCACTCAATGCATCCACATGCATCTGGCGAGGACTATTCCTGCCGATCAAATTTTGTCTTCTCAAGTTTCGCTTGAGAGACGAGAAAGAGCTTTCGCATTCATTGTCTCCACCAACTATCTGGGCTGACTGACTAGAGATTTTTGCCGCCGGTTTCTTGGCCAAGGAAGCTTTTTTCAAAGTTTTCTTTTGCGCAGCCGAGCACTTTGCCAGAGACAAGGACTTGGTCGGTGTGAGCTCGTCTTTAGCATGACATGCAGCAGCATAAGGGACGTTGAGTTTTTTCCAAGTAGCCACCAGAGCTGACCCGGAGTCTGATCCAGCCACACACGAATCAGTGCGGACATGCTTTCTCACATGCCGCATCACTTCTGGCTTTGTCTCTGGCGCACCATGCGCTCCTCGCGCATGGTTCTTGGAGGGCAATGGTTTCAAAACGCTCTTCTTGGAGAATCGTCCCTTGATCACCAGAAGCCTGCCGTGCGAGACTGTCTTGGACGGCTTAGTCTTGGCTTTGGCTTTGGCCTTCGGTTTTGCAGAGGATGTTTGCATGTTGGGAAAACGTCTTCTGCGCTTCTGAAACCAAGCCTTGGATGTCGTGGTGGTCTTGCCGATGCGTCCTCCATCTGCTTCAATGATTTCATCTGCGAATTGCACATCCATCTGCTGCTGTTGCTCGTACCAAGCCATGGCAAAGCGAATCTGGTGATACATCTTTCTCAGAGCATCCACACCGCAGTAACAATCTTCATCGTTTACAAACGCCATCATCGAGTCCATGGGAATCCTTCAGGGAACAGGGTTAAACATCTATCAGGAAAGCAGAACAATTATCAACCTTTTTTTAGGACACGTCATGACCCATTCAAACATGTTTCACCTGTCCTGTATCCCACACAGAAACACACTCGCAAAAACATTCTGAAGGATGGCTCATGACCAGCTACGCGGGCTTTCCACCACGGAGTCCACGCCAGCGACGCATGGGACAATTCCCGGGCATGACGTCCAGGCAACTTGCAGTTTGCGCACTTCAAAGTGTCCTCCGTGGTCTTGGCAGAAGATGCAGAAGAAGCCGGTTTCATGATGTCTCCACATTCCCAACACGTCACTTTCGTCAGCTTAGCCTCCAGTATTCCATAGCGACGAAAAGTCATCTTGCATTGCATTTCAGTCATGGTCACGACAGTCTTGTAGTTCCAATCTTCTTGCAGATCTCGAATCCGAACATTGGGCACAGGCGTCTCCGTGGACGCGTGGAGACCCAAGGCTATGTGCTCAGCATTGCTCACACGCGCGACACTGCGGTCGCGGCTTCTTTTGGGAGGAGCTTCAAACTTGCTGGGACGTAGCTTCGGCATCCAACCGAAGAAAAGACTTGAGCCGAAATATAACCAAGAATTGCAAAATCCAACAAAGACCCGGAGCAATGTGACTGCATGTGACTGGGTGGCTTCTCTGCAACCGGCTTTGCACAGTGAAGTGTCCTCATCTCAGCATTCCGTCAGTCACACTGTATGTATGTATAAACAAGAAAGAATAAAGATATAAAAATATATACGTACATATATATGTATATATATATATTTTTTTAAATGTATATCTATTTAAAGACATATACATGTTTACATATAAATCACATTGTCTCTATGTCAATTTGTACGACTGGGAGCTTCAACAACCTGTGCAGTGCAGAGCAGTGAAACCACAGCTTTTTTTTGCTTGCAGGACATGTGTGAGAGAAACGTCACTTGCGAGACGCGGGTCCATGTTGCAGATTCCACTTGAGATTCTGTTTCAAAGTCTTTTGCATCCACTTGAGACTTTTGGGCACTTCACTCACATCACCTTCGAACCTTTTTTGAACCCAACACTTCCGTTTGCCAGACTCATCCACTTCTTTAAACAACGGACATCGACACACGACCTCTCCGGCCATTTTCCCACTCTTGGCAACAGCCGGTTGTAGTGCTCTCTGGCGCCTCAAGCAGTACCCGTACTGGAAAGTCCGAGCGCGCCGGAATTGCTCCGCGCGGGCAGCAGCAGTGACGACAGGAGCAGCAGCCGTGCCGGGACTGCTTTCAGAACAATCCTCACCAACTTGCGGAGACGGGACTGTGTCCAGGGAATCACCGTCGTCGTCGGAAACTTCCATACCAGGAACATCTTGCCTCAAACGAATGTCTCTCGATAGAGGCGACTCTGGAGAAGGAAACGATTCTGGAAACGGCTCTTCAGAAACAACTTCATCCGAACGACAGGTCAGCGCACGAACTTCTTCGATTGCACTCTGGACGAAGCAGTCTATGGCCGCCTCGCTCCATGCACCGAAATCATTCAAAAAGCTCAAGACATCTGCAGGAATGGCTTCGAATTTTTCTTCTTGGAAGCTGCGCCAATGATCACGCAGACGCTCCAGGTCTTCTTCAGACCACTCTGCCGGAAAGGGCAAATCAATGAGAATGCCGCGCTCCTGGCGATCCAACACCGAGCGCCTCCAGCGCCTGCTCAAAGTAGGCAAAACATCCTGCGCCGTCACATTGGTCGGCTCCAGTGACGGGGACACAGAGGAAGACGAAGCTTTAGTCGTCTCGCCCGGCCTCAGAGACAGGATGCCACTAGGGCAACAACTAGCAACATCGCCTCCCTGCTTGAAACTGTCAACAGTGAATGAGAAAAAATGACGGAGAAAAAGGCTACTTAACAAAAAAAGGTCCAGCGACCATGGAACCATTGAAAAGGACTGGAAATCAGCGGAAGTGTGGCCAGCATCTGCCAAACGTGTGAGCAGCTTATTGAGCGTCTGCTCCATCTTCGTATCCAACCGCGGAGATGCACGCAGCCAACGGAACCATTGATCCCGAAGCGGCGGCAAACCCTTCACCAAACCAGACCAGTTGTGATTCGCATCAACATGTCCAGCCCGCAGGAGCCGCACATGGAGCCTATCTAAGAAGCCATCATCGAATTTCAACCAGCTTCCTAAAACTGGAGGTAAGCTCTTGTTTGTCAGGGACAACAAACAGAGCAAGGTCAAGGCTTCTACCACCTCAAGCCACATTGCTTTTCGGGAATCACGTGAAAACATCTGCTCAACATGTCACCCACTTATGCTTTCACCAACGACATCGACAGGCAACCTACCAAGTCCACCACAACCGACAGCAACCGAGCCCACAGCTTCCCTGCAGCCGAGCTGTCTGAGCATCTGGCCTCGCCGCAGAAGGGTTGCGGGAATAGGCTTCAGTCAATATGGACAATGCCGGTAGAACAACAGAAGGTGTGGTGAAGCGTGTTTGCTTGGACACTGGGATTTGGGTTAAGCAATCTTTCACATAGACCAAACAGGAAATAACCTTCAATGCTGCAACAACGAACCAAAGTTCAGAAACAATGAATCAGTAGTATCAACCATACACTATCCACCGATATTATTACTCATGGATTAATCAACCTGTAGCAGTCATCATTTGTTCATCAGCAAGCACAAACGCAACCATCATTCTTTCATGACGAACAATCAAGTCTCGGTCTTCAACCAAAGGTCAAAACAACTTGAATAATCAATATTGATCACCGGCCATGGACCACCATTTACCATCAGAAACAACATGACATCATTGAGACAAACATAATCGGATCAAACCATCATAAACCAACTAACACGTTCATTCCCCATGTATCAACCCACAGCAATGTAAGCAGCAGAAGGCATTCTCCTACAAACTGCAAATAAGCGTTAACAACCTTACACCCTGCCGCAACATCCTCAACATCCTCAACATCCTGCAACACAGAACATCAACAAACCCCACGCCCAACCCCACCCCACCCCCCCCACCCCACC